>JABFOV010000125.1:0-53197 GCA_022817685.1 Aradophagus sp. ZL-2020 | reverse complement strand
ATGGAGTATGAGATATGTGAAGTAGCGTGTGTGGTAGGAATATGTGATGAGAAAAAAAAATTATTTGTTTAGAATATTATAAAATAAAACACCAAATAATTTTTACTTTTTTTTGTTAAGTTAAGAAAAAAAAAAAAAACAAGAAAAAAAAAAAAAAAAAAAAAAAAAAAAAAAAAAAATCAAAAAAAAAAAAAAAAAAAAAAAAAAAAAAAAAAAAAAAAAATAAAAAAATAAAAAGAAACAAAAACGAATAGACGAAAGTCAAAGTAAACTTTTACAGAAAGAATTTGAACTGAACTTAGCTTTGTGGAACGTTCGAAATAGATCTCGACATTATTAGTATTACAATTCAACACGTGTTTTCCAGTATTTAGGGAAAACTGTGTTAAGCCGCCCATACGATAATTTTTGCATCAAATTCTGAACGGGGTACCACAGTGATTAGTATTCAAATTATTACATTGCACGAGTCAAACAATAAAATGCCGAAAAAGGTGGAATTTTTTTCTTACTCGAATCGGTGCGTTTGTTTTCATTTGCTCGGTGCATTTAACGAGCGATGGAATCAGTGACGTCGACTTTCATATTCAACAGAAAACTCACGAAAATAGACGGGAAAGGCCGAGCGATTCAATTAATTGCAGCGCAAACATTCAAAGCTAAATTGCTTTCACGACGCAGTCTTTTCGGAATCTAACTAATAGAACAACGAGAGAATCACGGATCAAGAATTACAAACAGTGATAAATGACGAAAGAAAGTTAACGAGTGAGAGAATAATGATAAAAAAAAAAAGATAAGAAACAAAGGATCAGTGGCAAATAAGAATTTAAGCGAATGAAAATACATTTTGCGACTTGAAGTTAAAGTATCGTGTTTTTCTGCAACGGCGATTTACAGTTAATTTAATGTTCGTATTAATGTCGATTCAGTTATTGAAATTGCGTACGTGGAATATTGCTGCGAATTCGTGCAAATGTTTGGTCCTGTTTTTGCGCGCTAATTTCATTTGTTTACAGCTTTGAGAAACACAACGGAAAGATAGTGTTTGCAGTCCTGTTACACACGGTGTTTTCGGAGGCTTGCTGAAAAAGCCGGCAATTTTCGTATTGAATTATCCGGAATCATTAGCCTTTATTCGATTATCCTTTGATCGCTTTGGACGGTGGAAACTTTGCCTCCCGTGGCTCGGCTTTCTGCTTTGATTCAATTAAAAAGTAAATACATGTCGAAATATCGTTGTTCGAAAAGAACGCAAAACCTGGGGATTGTTCACATTATCGGCAAATTCGACCGACGAATGGAATTTCAGATATTGCCAGCGGAGTCGGATTTTATCCTTCAAAGAGGTTTTACGTGAGATTCATCTGTCAAATGAGAATCTCTGTTAAAATCATTTATTGTTGAAAACAGAAAGTTATCGATGGCCCACCCTAATATACATATATTTTTTTAGATTTGGATACATTTTATTGTGTTATAACTCGATTTTTATGATCGGTTATTATTTATTTTGAAATTACCCCATTCTTCCCCACTCGGCCATCAACGTGGCTGATGGCACTCACGACTAACCGAGTAGTAACGCGGTAACAGAAAACAGAGGTTGGCCTAGTAACGGCAGTTGTCGATGGTGTCGGTGTATCTTCGTGCCGATCAAACGATTTTCATACTCAGAGCCGATACTCGGCTTTACGACAGTGTCGCTGATTATTGATGAGCTTTAAATCCTAAAACGAAAAAACCAAATTGGCACACGAATAGTGCGCTTGTTCTGAATAAATATAAATACTGATACTAAAACGAACGTGTTAAAAGTGCGAAAATTGAGACATTGATGTTTAGTTGACTCATTTTTAGTAACCATACGTTGTGAATGAATGTGAAGTTATCCACGTGGAAATATCCACATGATTCGTACTTTTGAAATATTCGAACAAATTTGATGTATATTTTGACAATAAATTCAAAGTATATACATATACTTGAAGCAGATTTTAAGTACATACTTGTACTGTATATATTTTATTAATTTTTTTCCAAATTTTATATCGTGTGGATATTTCCACGTAAACAACTGCACATTCATACATTGTGATTATTCGCGACCAAATGTGGTCTTTATTCGAGGATTTTAAAATCAATTCCAAACTACTTTTACTAATGAGCTAGTTTATTACACACCGCAAATCAAGGTGCATTTAGAGAGACTGTATACCATTACGAATTTGAATTTGAATTTAATTAGCATTGGCATATAATCTCTTGAAATTCGCTTGATGTGTGTCGGGTAGCAAATAGACATTCTACTAGAAAGATAGCGAAATTAATTTCAAATGTTTAAGAAATGTTTAACACAATTATGCGAAAGTTATGATAAAATAATTGCATTGAAAGTATCTCTGAATGATATAGTAATTATATTTCTAAATGAGAACTTTCGTGGAAGAATTTCGAACAATATTTATCATTATACGTCGATAAAAAAGAACATCAAAAATTTTCAGGGGGCGAAAAATAATTTTCTTACTCGCAAATTATCTACTTTTCGTTTTAACTGCACAAAATAATCGTGTTGACTTAATTTTATAATATCTAACCATGAAAAGTTATTTCACAATTATTTCATCTTCCATTAACTATCAGACATACATCATGTCTGATCGATTGTGTTACATTTTATTGTGCGCTAGACCTGGAGCGCAAAATCGAGTGATTTTGACGTATCAGTACGTAATTATTAGCAAGCGAATTGGCTTCGGGGATGAAGAAATTGATCAAATCCGAGTAAGTTTTGAAAGCAGAAGAGAGAGCACGCGGCGTTGCAGGAAGTGGCGATGAGTACAGTAAAGGTGAAAAGGAGAGCAGGCAGGAGTCCTCGAAAGTCGAAAAAAGGGGACCCGGATTGTGCGACAGAGATAAGGAACAAAACAACGAAGAAGCGAACGGAGCCGAGGAGCTTCTTTAACTGTGCATTACTTAAAGTTGCCTGGTGGGAAAAAATAACGATAAAAACGTGTACGAGTTGTTGATGGGAACGACGGAAGAGAAGGTGAAAGAGAGACGGAGACGGACGATCATTGGAAGCGAGACCGCCGTAAAGCGAAACTTGAGATTTACAATTAAAAGAGAACTAATCGAACGACCAATGGGGTCTTCGTGAGGACCAGCTGACGTTGAATATCATTGATCGAACGGGGAGCTTCTGACATCACATTTGTTGCGGTTTCGGCCTATATTATTTATACAATATATGTATATGTATATATATTATATATGAAAGAATTAAATACACGTCTACTGTTATATTAAAGTTTTATTGGAAGTAGTATTTAACAAAATACTGACATTTGAAGAACCAATAAAATTTCGTCGAATCAAGACAATTAATTGAATTCCAAAATTTATTAAAATTTTCCTCAAGTTCTGACAGACGATTAGTAATTTCACCTCTTGAAAAAAACTGAAGAATAATGTTACGTAAATTGACTATTAAAACAAAATTTGTAAATCTTTAATTGGGTACTAATCGTTAGACTTTTAAAACTCTTAAAAGCTTATAAATCATGATAATATTACGTTAAGTTCAACTGCATAAATGTACGTGCAAGTATCACTTTATAAAACCGTTGTTCTTTTTCGGCGCACTTAATGTAATACGACTTTAGTTACGAGAGGATTTTATTAAATCTAACGGCAAATTCGGTTGCTTTGAAACAATTCGTATTATCTGTAGTAGGATGCTGTTAAGGTATGATAATATAAAAGGATAAAAGAGATTGAATAATAATGCATTAACGACCAACTGCTCGGCATTTGCAGACTTACTTTATTTCGGCCGTTAAAAATGCCGACTAAACTCAAAATAAAGGCGTTATCATTAACAGCGATTAACGTTAATTTATTTATTGCCGTTGAATTGCTATTTTATGGATACGTAAATTCACCACTGCTTATTGCCGATAACATCTTTCTTGATGAAATGTAGGGAAAGTTGCCGTGTTCCATTCTTCTCGACCTCATCTGAAAACTTTATTGCGACATCGATCATCCCGAACAGATTGCGATGGCAATTTGTGTATTTTGAAACGCTCATGCAAAATGCGGGACTCCCTTTTAGCCGCAGTCGAAGCATTTGTTTCTGATACATTTTTCAGTAGCTGTTGTCATTTAATTACATTATAACGCGGCGGCACAAATATGTTTTCGGAAATGCGAGGAACATCAAAAGCGTCGTATCGCAAAGCAATTGCAATGTTAATTCGATCGGCTTTTTGCCTCGGGGTGACGGATTTTCGAATTTCGCACACAAATAAAATTATTACGACCAATGTATATCACTGTGGAAAACTGTTACTTACGGCTGTTTCACGAATGTTTTCAAGTATAATCCGAATAGAGATAACATGCCATGGATTGGACGTAAAACGTATACGCTTTTCATAGGACCGACTTCCGTTCAAGTACATTGTTATTTCCCCTTACATTTTGCATTTATTCTTTGAAAGAAGTTCAGCGGTTAAGCCACATTGATTTGACGTCGATAATTTTATGATTTCAAAATATTGGTATATTGACAGTAAAAATTATGAGTACATTGATGTGACGTTGGAGTAATGTTTTCGAGAAAAATATAATAACATTGTTATGTAGATTATAAAGATATGTATACGTGTTATACAAGACGTTGATAAACAATGTTAAATTAATAAATTTTAATAAATAAATTAGACAATGAGAAAAAAGGTAAATCATTAAAATTTGGGGAAATGTAACATTTACTTTGGCAACTTTAATTTTAATTAAACGTTGAAATAGTTCAGCACTCTCATATTCTAAAACAGAGTTTTAGCCGAGTCCTCGAAGGACAATGATTTTTTATTTCCTTGAAGGGTAAATGGGAAAATTTTGATCCGTTAAAAATAGTATGTGCAGCATGGGATACGAGCGATTATTCCCAGGGTGAGATGACTGTAGAAGACAAAACGGAGGGCTGCCGAAGGCAACCCTGGGAATAATGGCTTGTCGCCCTTTCATGATATATAATATTCTATTTTACAAAATACACAAACACATGACATGATAACGTGTTTAATTAGTTGTGAGCATATTATCTTACCACACGTTTAATGCGTTTGCGTTTCGGATTCACATGACATGATAAATTAAAACGATTTGGAATACGCTTTCAAGATTTGCGAATTTGGCACATCTCGTTGAAGTACAATGTGAAAAATTGTAACATTGCAAAATTAAAGTTAAACTTTACAGTTTAATTAATGAAATTGATCTACTTTAAATGTACGAACAATGGTTACAATAATTTTTTCTCAGTAAGGATTGAATACACTCTTGAATATCGGACGTTTCATTTTGAAACCCTTTGGTAGCAGTTTTTATAACTGGGAAAGTTATAAGTGTTTCAAAATGAAACATCTGTTTTTTATGTTTAATAAGCTATGGTATTTTCTTTGGTCTCTTCCGATAATTTCTTTTATTTCAATCAATAAAACAGAACAATTCGTTGGGTTATTTTTGGTGAATGTTTTACCTTTGTTGATATCAGATAAACATTTTATCTACTTTAGAAAAATGTATGTTTCAAAGTAAAATTTTTGTCTGTTACGTGTAAACGCAGAACAAAGCTTTGTTAAGTTTTACTAAAGTTTTCAGTAACTGAGACATAAAGCCAAACACGTTTATTAAAAGTGAAAACGTTCAAAAAGTATTAATGATTCTCCTAATCTCTTAGTATTAATAATAGACAACTTTATTATTATATTGAACACGACATTATGATCTTATATATCCTGGCCACCGAAGACCAGTAAAATATACAAATCATTTTTCTCCGAATATATAATAAAGCTGTCGATTTACGTTGGTTCGCTGTATGTAAATTAATATCATTTGCATGTGTAATAGCTTGTGTCGCATCCCGGTCAATTACAAATGTCACGGTAATATCACGGTAATTTCATGGTGATGTCGTATTATGTTACATCAGTAACACGTGTGTTTTCCTTTAAATCAACTTCTTTTTCCCTAATGTAACGTTAATGTGGCATCAGAGGTAGACGTTACTATGATGTCACAGTGACATCAGACATCACAACGATGCACGTAAGATATTTTGCATGCATCACTGACTTGTTGATTCGATGCAACTGTTTCTAAAAATGCATTTTCCAGTATTCAAAGTTCTATTAAAAGTCATTAACATTGATGCGTCTGAGTGTCATATTTATGACGTGAGTGGTGATACTGTGATGTCAGTTGTTTTTTGTGACTGTTGTAATGTTATGTGATGTCTTTGAATCACAAATGTTATATCGGAATTCCGATGTCATAATGAAACGAATGACAAAGTCGATGACGTTATTTTGTTGGCAACAATGAATGAATGAAATATATATCATCCTGAAAACATTACTCTTTTTTATTTAGTCATAAAAATGTCCTCTAACAGCGAGACGAATTCTTTTTGTTCAAATTTGAGTGGTATTTTATCCGCGTACAATAGCCACATGGAAACAAAAATGAACAGTGTTTTGTTAACGTGATATTTCGTCGTTGTTTCAGGATATTATCAACCGGCTGGTCCGCTGATACAACATCCGACCACCCTACCTCCAATTAAAGGTCCTCCACCAGATCCAACGCCCACGCCACCTCAAAATTCCGAAGGATCGGACGATCTTGTCACACCTTTAAGTACTTCTGGAGGAAGTAGTAGTACAGGTAATAACGCTGTTACGACTGCTTTCATTTCCGCAGCCACTTAATCACATTACTTAACATCGCGTGCTTTTTCTCCGCCTTTCCACCTTCTTTTTGACTAATCCGAGAAATTCGTCAGATTAAATTGTCTTCGCGAAAATTCAACGCCCCTTATCTCTTGTTCAGTTTACCGTTTTTCGCGAATAATTGTATATAATTGTTTTAATTTCTTTATTATTAAATATAAACTTGATTTTGTCTGTTATAATGAATACATATTATAACATGTACCTGAAGTTTGCCACGTGGCAAATTGCCACACGTTTTCGACTTAGAAAATTATCTATGTTCAAAAAATTAATTCGACAAATACAACAATAAACATAGTGAAAAATATAAATTAATAAGAAAAATTGTCGATTTAAATTTTTGAACTTAGAAAATGTTCTAAGTCAAAAATGTGTGGCAGTTTGCCACGTGGCAAATTTCAGGCACATATTATAAAGACAAGATTATATCAATTATTAATAAACCCTTGTTTAAATTAAATACGTAAGAAAATAAATTAAAACGAAATCGTAAATTCGATAATCATTGTTTTTGTGAAGCGAAAGCATATTTTTTCCACGTTACAATAAAATTGCTTCTGATAATAATTGTGCCTAATATCGCATCGTTGTTGTGATTTTGCAGGCGGCGGAGGCTTTTATAGGGCATATTGTCCTCAGTATTACGGTACTCCACCGCAATACCAAGAACTTTGTTATCCGCCGACGTATACCCATTCGCATCCTCATCCACCGCCTTATTATAAATATGCGCCGTACAGAAGGTGAGTGATAAAGCAGTGACACTGATACAGACATACGACGCTCGTTTGCGATTTCGAGAATCGAGGTCTTTCCAGAATAGACCGGAATGAATTAACCAAACGTGCTACGAGCTTTTAAGCATTGTCAATTTTAAACCATCCGATGCAACCGTAAACTTGCTTTGTTTATATGAGCGAATTTTACTAGAAATATGATTTAAGTATTATCCAGTATAAGGATATTCTTAAATTGCAAATAATAATAAAACTCGCAGGTCAACTGAAATAAGAATAAAATGTTTAACGTTTATTTGCAAACTCGGCTCGTAATTAGAAGGAAGCATTTCAATTTCCTCCTATACAAATTGTAACTTGAAATTACTTACTGAGGTAGCAGGATAAATGATACGGTTAAAAAAGCTAAATAGCAAATAACTGCTTTCTTATTTGTATTCACGCAAATTTCAGGAAAAAAGAAATAAACTTGATAGAAATAACAGATGAGATGGCATTCTTTTTTCTCGTAAATGCGCTACTGTAAGATAAGTGAGCTTAAAATTGTCCACGCTTACAAAAGTTTTCTGAGTTTGAATGTAACAATTTTATCTGAATTGAAAAACTTTTTTCGCAAGTACAAAATATGATGTTTTTATTGTGCAAATACAACATAAGTAGTATATGACATGATAAAAACAAGAAAAATGTATCTTAATACATATTTCGCAAAATTATCATACTTAAAAAAAAAACTTTGTATCAACGAGATGAGTAGAAATAAACACAAAATTACTATTAATTTTTTCTTACATTAATAAGAATACTTTGTTGTATGTAGATGAAATAACCGTCCTTTGGAATTATAAAATTTTAATAGCATGTTATTTGTGATAACAGATTTGAATTGGTTGCATAAGTATTTCAAACAATTTTAATCGCGTGCCTCGACAGTCTATTTATTTTTAATGAATTTTCATAAATCAAACAATTGCAACAAATATACATAAATTTACCAAATTAAAAATACATAATTCTATACGAAGCAAATACGTTTCGGTTGATACTTTAGACATCGCATTTAAATGACTCATCTGCATACCTGACGTCCCTTTCTATTCAATTCGTTACCAACAGCCGTAAAAACCGATTTGATCTTTGTTGTATTAGTTCATGATTAGTCAAAATAGTGGTAAACACACGATTTCTCTAAGACGGTTGGTCAAGCAAAAGTAAGAGAAAGGGAAAAGGGTGGTTCTTAACCAACTAAGACGCAAATGTGAAAAAATAAAAGCATCTGTTTGTGAGACTTGCATTCATTAGTGCTGAAAATTTCGAGAACCAAACCTGCTAGCTTCGGCGAAAACATGTTGTACTCGAGGACTTCAGCAATGTTCAAGTAATTTTCTTATTATATTAATCATTGTTGGTGTAAATAATATTATAATTGTGAAATATCGAAGAAAACCGTTTGATCGGGAAGTATTTGATGTTGTTAAATATCAATATCGTGTGTGCATTTTTGTAATGCAGATTTGGAATGCCAATTTCGTGATTGTATTTCCAATTTTTAGAAACGTAGATTCGCATTGATTTCGGCTCAAAGTTTTTAAAATTTGTTGCAGATAATTTCAACAAAGTGTAATTTGTTCGAAATAGTGTTATAATTTAAAATATTTCTTAGATATATCTTCATATTTTGTAATTTGAGATGTGCTATCAGAAAGGGATATTTTAACTAGTATAATACAATTTTGAAAAAATGAAATACAAAAAACACTCGAAAAAATGAACAATACTTGGTCTTCATGGCAACATGAATTCGTAATTATTCACCAGATAATTATAAACTAATTCATTCAAATTTATCTTAATTACGTATCTTTTTGCGTCATTAAAATAGATATGAAAAATAATAAGATGGGATCGACGTAATGACAATATATTTAGGCCACATACAGATGATCCTAAGGGAATACAGTGTAAATTCGACATTGATTAATTATTAAATTAATGTCAAATTTGTGTTCATGTTTCTTCGGGGTAACATAATGACAATATATTAACAATATAAGAACGATAAGTGGAAAATATATCAGCAATATTTCGCCTTACTTATGTTCATATATAGACAACATATTTCGTTTTGCTAAAGAATTTTTTAAAACATAGGAACTATTCAATGATAGAACAATTTTAAACGAGTTTTTCCCTTAATTGGAGTAAACGTGTCCTATAAGGCAAAATTTGCATGTATTTAAATTAAAAAATGTAAACAACAGTACAATTATAGACCTATTTCCCCAAATTTTAAATTGATTAATTTAAATACATATAATTTTTGCCTTATACACGTACTTTGTCCTGAAATTTACGACTAAAGAAAAGTGACAAAGCAATAAAAACATGAAAAAGCAAGTTTGACAAAAAGGAAATGAAATAGAAAAATGAAAAAAAAAAAAAACTTTGAATTATCATTAACTAATTGTGTTAACTTTTACAGGCAATATTACGGATATCAGGAAAGCGGCGGGAACGGTGGCCCGGCTGGGGTCGGAAGTGGTGCTGGTCCAGGAGTGGTTGAATATCAACCGCCGCCCTTGCCGCCGCCGGGTGACTATTCTTTGCCCCCTTATTATACCGGATACCCACCGCCGCCGCCCCCGCCACCGCCTCCGCAACCAAATCCAGCGTATCTGCACTCACAAGGTCGACCTTTTGTAGATCGTAAGTACTAATTGCATTTTTTATGACTTCCCACTTCGAGTGTAAAGTTGGCCCTATTTCAAAAATGAGATATTTCGATATGAAATATTATTTTTAGTCTCAAAACGAGACGGTCAACTAATTATAATTATTTTGAATAATCCCCTGTTTACATAAACTTCAAAATTCTATTAACTTTTTTACAGTTACAAATGGAACAGAGCAGTAAAAAAAATAATTTAAGATTACAAAATTCATCGGTTGAACCGATATTCAAGTTTGTTACTTACTGCAACTTTATATAAAAAAAACCTTTGTACTGTAGAAAAAAAATGTTGCTTTTATCATGTACTAGTAATGTTTTATGGAGATTTCATAAAGCATCCTGCAAGTTATTCAATCAATATACCCTTCACTCAAACATAAAAAACTGTTCAGTTCCAGTTTATTAAGAAATTCGATATCACATTCTGGACAAGATTCATAAAAATAACTTCATTTATTTGCGGTATTTTTAAAAGCGATTTAAAAATAAATTGAAATTACTGATTGATATAGTATTATCTATGGTCGCTATGTAATTATCGTTTGAATTTATGAACAACACTGAATGTATTTGTAACGAAGAATGCAAGCGGCTTGATGGATAAAAATATCAATTTTCACTTTTACAATATAAATAATTTTATATAAATAAATTGAATGAGATTAAATAACTTGAAACAGTGTAGAAAGGTTGCGAGTACGAAAAATCAGTTCTATAAATTAGATTCTCAGTTTATATTCCCCAATAAATAAAAATCAATTGCATTCAATTAAATTATCAAGAAATTTATTTGAAATTGATTGAAAATCATTAGAACTGTTTTTGAAAGTGTTTAACATATTTTAAGTTTCTACTATGTTCGTAATAATTATTAATTTACATAAAATTTGTTAAATTTCAATGTTATTCAGGCAATTTATAAACTGATCCGTGTTTTCTTTCAGATGCGGCTTTTCAGAGTTGTCCGTGCCCAATGCAGTCATGTCCAAAAAACGTGGATACTGGGCCCCTTATTGGTAATGGTAAGGGAGCGCCAGTAGTATCGGGGCCCGGTCTGTCATTGCCACCCAGCGCTTTGGTAGGGCCACCTTCGCCCGCGAGGGGGCGTGCCGGTCTAGCGCCTCCTCACGGGGCCAATGCCTGGGACACGGATCGCGTCCAACTCAATAATCATCGTAATCTTAATCAGAATCAATCCACGCTTTCGCCGGCACACAACCACGTCACCGCGCACAATTCTCATCAGAAGGTACTTTTCTTACACCCCATTTTATTTCGTTTATAATTTTCCAACTATTTCAATTATGTTAGCTCAACTTTGCGTTCTCTCTTTTTCTGAGACCATCTCCAACTGAGAAGGGTAAACACAAATTATTATTTTTTTGTAACAAGTGTTCATGTGGTCTTTTAAACAACGAAGTAACCCCGCAATCTTGCCTGTTTCAGGAGGACAAAAACTGCGTGGACGAGAAGTTGCAGAAGTGTGGTTGTCAGAAACACGCGTGCACGTCAACGTGCGACGTTAAACTCGAAACGCTGTCACCTACGGAAAAACTTTCCACGGCGAGCTGCCCGAGTCTGAAACTGGAGAACAACAATGTTAAATGCGAAAACTGCAGCATAGATATCACCGCAAATCTGCCTTGCGTAGCCGACTGCAATGTCAAGTGCGAGTCCGAGTACAAGTGCGAAAACTTAAAGTGCGAACAGTGTGCCAAGGCCTGCCAGATGGCGATCATGGAAATTGATAAAGATTCGGGGATTCTAATAGATGACAAGTTGGAGAACGACGCTGAGGTCAAAGAGGAACTTAGCGACGTGGTGGCCATCGAAAGTGATGCTTGGAAGAAGCCTGATTACGAGCCGACGGTCCCCGAAACTATTGGGGAGGATTTAACGGAAGAGGAAGCGGTAGTCAAAAATCAAGCCCAAGTTCCCAAACGAAAAGTTCCACTGGATTGTCGATCGAGCGGGAAGAAGAAGCAAAAGGTCAGCGCGAAGAAGACCACGTCCACTGACCTTACGCAGGGAAATGAGATTAAAAAGGAAGAAGACAGAAACGAAATACCGTTGGAAGAGAAAGTCGCGAAAGATGTTCCGAAAAAGAAGGCACAAAAGAGGAAAATAAGCGATGGTTCGTCTGTGACCCCAGCAAAGAAAGCCAAAACAGCAAAACCTCAAACTAACAGCATTCTCGTTAAGGCCAACGCCAGCGAAAGCTCTATTATGGAGACGATAAACAATGTGATAATTCAAAGTCTGAAAATGACACAGAAAAAGGAAAAGGAGAGCAAAAAGAAGCAACAGCCGAAGAAAGAAAAGAAAGTCAGTGAAGAGGTATCAGTTATAAAGAAGGTGACAAATAAGCTGAAGAATGTGGTTAACGAAAAGATTAATAATATAAAGAATGTAGGAGAGAAAAAGGTCACTACGGACAAGAGTCAGGTGCAAAAGACGATTGTCCCTGAAAAGGTTTCTGTAGAGAAGAGTAAAGTGGAGAAGGTAACGGAGAAGAGTTCTGTGGCTAAGAATGCATTGGATAAGGACGTTATCAAGACAGAGGCAAATCAACAGAAAAGCAAGGGAGTAGCAAAGCAAAAGTCTAAATTGGCGATAACGAAGACAAAGAATAAGATTAAGGTGAAGGCAGTTGAAGTGAAGCTTAAAACCGCAGAGATGAAGAGTGTTAAGGTGCAGGAAGCGAGGGAAAAGAAAGAGCCACAAGTTAAAAGTCTTCTGAAATCGAAGGTTAATGAAGTCATAGAAGAAAATAAGGTGTTGGCAAAGAAAAAGAAGACGAAAGTCGTGAAAAAGCCCAGTAAAAAGATTGCGGGCAAAATTGAGGACTGTAAAGCTGTTAGTGAGAGTTTAGCGATAGCAAAAAAAGTGTTTATTAAGCCTAAGTGGAGTAACGGTTGGAACTGGGAAGGAGAACCTTACGAGGCCAAAGTTTATTTAACGGTAATTGTTAATTAAAGCAATATATCTCTAAAAAGAAAAAAGTTGTAAACTCTATTATTAATAAGCATTTAAACAAAGTCTAATTATTACTTATAGCAGATATATTTTTTCTCAAGTCTTAACATTAAATTCTCAACTTCTGATCGAACATTTAATCATATTAAAAGCGGGACGATTGACAATTTTAAAATTATTTTTTAACATTAGTGTTTGTTTATATTCCAGAACATTTTTTATTAAATATTGTGTGTTTTGATGAATGTGATGGGTTAATTTTAATTTCGGTGTGGTTTGTAGAATGAAGAAAATGCTATAAGGAAATGTTATGCCAGTATGAGGCACACAAGCGGAGATGTCTTACGCCCATTGGATTGTGTTTTATTGAAAAGTGGACCAAGAAAAGCTGATCTTCCTTATGTAGCGAAAATTGCAGCTCTTTGGGAAAATCCCGATGATGGTATTTATATATAACAATTTAGATATTCAATAATTTCATAAAAGGTTGTACGATTTGATGAACATCTTGTTCTTCGTTTGATGATAGAATTTTTTCATTCACAATAATTAAACTTGTTTCATTGATAAAGTTAGTAAATGTTAAGCTACATATTCTTAGGCTGTTTTTTCAATACGTATTTGAATTTTTCCAGGAGAAATGATGTTCTCTTTACTTTGGTACTACAGACCTGAACATACTGAACAAGGTCGAACGGAATTTGATACAGAGGACGAAGTTTTTGCTTCTCGGCATCGTGATGCCAACAGTGTCGCTTGTATCGAAGACAAGTGTTATATATTAACTTTCAATGAATATTGTCGGTAAGTTCTCAAGTATAAATGTTAAAGAAATTGTTAGTTGAAAATTCCTTTTTTTTCTACATACAATCACTTGGAAATTTGAACGTTGATATCACAAAGATAAATTAATATATTGACATTTTCGACAAAAAACCTTGATAATATTTATAAACGTTTACTGTGTAAACTAAAAATGTCATTGTCTCATTTCAGATACCGGAAAAATTTGCGCCGAATCGAGGAAGGTTTGGACAGCCCTGGTTTGATAGTACCTCCAGGACACCAAAAATATCCTCGGGATAATCGACAGCCGCCGATTCCTGTACCTTCAGATATGGTTCTGTTTTGTCGACGCGTGTACGATTATCGCGGGAAGAAACTTGTCAAAAATCCTGGATGACTTGACTTTCTGTAAAATGGCTCGAAATGGAATCAATGGAACTGGGATGTTTCATTGACATTGGGCGCTATTGTCCTTCGAGCATCGTATAAAATTCACTGTAGTGCCCGATCCATCCAAAAATCAGAATTAGTCAAACATCCGAACAAATGATTATTAATAAAAATAAAGAAATAAAAACATTAAAGTTTTATATATGTATTTATGTTCTTATATGTCTTCGAACATATATACATACATATTTACATATATATTTAGACATCCACAAAGCAACGTTTTTACAATAACTCCTAGTTTTAGTTTCGTTACCTGATCTAAAAAATTCATTTTAACGTATACACGATGCACTGAAAATACTTTCTTGTAAAATTATATTAATTGTGTAAAATTACGTTACATGGTCTGTAAACTAGGCAATTTTATGATATGTATGGTGTAATTTTACCGGGATATTTTCAGATTGTATTTGAATGCGAAAATACAGGCATAAGTATTAAGAAGTCAGATTCATGTGTGAAAATAACCAGAATAACTGATACGAAAAAGATAAAACAGAAAATAAAATTTAATGTTGGTGAAATTTATGTTAAATTTAGTGTGAATTTGATTATGGTAGCATGTGGTTAAATGTAACTTTGATTGTTATATGCGGTTGTTAGATGTTTAAAGCATTTTTCTCTCCGTGTACAATAAGTCATTGGTTTTGTCTTCATGTAGAAGTGTCGATTTGTCACGCATCAAAGTGCCGAATAAAAAGAAAAAAAAAAAAGAAAAAAAGACAAAAAATTATAAATAACAATAAATAAAAAAAATACATTTGCAGTAAGATTAAGTGTCGCGAGTTAGTGAATTAAACAGTTTTGTAGAGAAGATAACAATATTTTTGAGAGATTGCGTTTCGAAAGGATGTACATTTTTTAAAAAAGGAAGAAAAAACATCCAAACAATTTCAAATATCAATCAAAAAAGAAAAAAAAGAAAAAAAGAAAGAAAAAAATAGAAAAAAAGAAAAGAAAAAAAATATAAATAGAAGAAGTGATTATTAAGAACATTTGTTTATTCATTCGAACGCATATTCCACATCCGAATAGCTCGTGTTACGTTTGTTTGGTTATAAAATGTTTCGTATTTACATCGGTTGTCTTTCAGTTCCGATTCATTTGTAAAGCGAACACGTGTTTACATTTGTCTTTGTGACATCGGAATTAGACAAGTTGTGCGAGTTTTTTAAACGAAAAACTATTTATATGTTAATTAATTCATTAATCATTGCACGGTATAGGAAGTTTTGAGACATTGCTTTATATTTATATAAATATAAATCTATATATATATATATATTTATATATGATCGTGGATGCGTATTTTGTTTAAAATATTGTTGATGTTATATATATTAGATTAGGCAATAATGAAATATGAAGCATTATTCCGAAAGTGTGACAACAAAGTTCGAAGACGAATTTTCTACGACGATGTTGCGGAGTGTGGATGTTTTGTTGGAAATCACAATTATTTAAAATTAATATATTGCTGATAATTATAAGTATTATATTATCCTTATTATATTACGAAATTATTATTATTATAATTATTATTTTTATCATTTATTATAATTATTTAATATCTAATATATTGGATGTAGTTATTAAGTTATCATTGGCAGTGTGATGACAAATAGCACAAGGCAGAAAGAGCCGTCTGCATATTGGAAGTAAAAGAATACAAGTTTGAAATTTTAACCTCATACCGTACATTCTATTTTTTTCATTCCTGCGTTTCTTTTTCCTTTAATTCACATTCAACTTGAGTTTACCTTAAACGCCAAAGAAAGAAAGAGAGAGCGAGAGGAAAAAAGATCAAGACACAATCGTGGAAGATTTGTGTCGACTAGATGAAAAGATTAGGCGAATTTTATGATAAAACAAGAAGAAACAAAAGAACGAATACATGGACGATAAAGGATCTAATCGTGATTCAAACTTTTCAATGCCATTGATTCAGGAAATTATTCTTACAAGTAAAGAAACATTGCACAAAATGCATATCGTCTGTTTCATTTTATATAGCTGATGAATTTTCATCTGATTGTATCCACAATGTACGATTAAGGATAGTGTTTAACATTTCGCTGACATAAGGAGCTCAGGGTGACGATAATAACGCGACAATTGCAAAACATGATTAACGATTGTAGCATGTTGTTCGCAAACGTCACTCCGATCTCTGAGCCTCATCGATTAGAAGTTTCGAAGCGAAATTTGACCTTTCGTTGCGATTATTGGACCGACTTTTTACAAAGACGATAAGCTCTTGTAAGAGAATACACAAGTTGAATCAACTTTGGTTTAGCTTTTGTATTGATTCGGATAACACTGAAAGGAAGAGTGAGATGCAAAGGAATGGAAAGAAGTGGGATAAAGAAGAAGCGTATCCTGAAGAAAAAAATTTTGAACATCATTGTACAGTGCACGATGGTTTGCTTCCGGGCATTTAGTGCCTCTAAACACAGTAGCATCGAGATTCGCGATGATAAACTATTGTCTTGTAAATTAAGCAATTCAAACGTACGGGTGAATGTGTGTGCGCGCAAATGTGAGAAACCAGACGCATGACTGTAAAATGACACGAGTCATCCGCTTATTAGATTTCGTTGACTCCTTGACAGTTTTGAGTATGGTAGTTCCGCTGCAATGCGTTTTTCGCGTGTTATATTGCATTTCACGATCGCGAGAAACGATGTCAATATTTATGCGTAACTGCAACTCTACTCGATACTTCATCGACGCGGTGAATATGTGATAGACAACTATTCGACTACGTCATTTTGGTCCGCATAATGAGAAAAGTTGTATGAGACATTACCAAACATTTATTCAAATTCACCATCTGTGAAATATTCTTTAATTGTCTAATGGCATTTGTTTTTATGCATGACATCATTTGTTCACATACGCAGCTTAAATTCTTTGTATGTGTATGTGAATGTTGCTACATGTGGTCCATGTATAACCATGTGTGAGCCATATATAAAATACTAATAGAACATTCTATGAGTATTCCATTTAGAGGTCGCATGTCCCGTATATGGATCACATAAGTTCCACTTGTGCCACTGTTTGGGACCATACATTTACAGTACACAGAGCTATTAATAAATTGATGCACGAGTTAGTTTATTTGGCATTAGTGCAGAATTTCATTCATGACAAAGTAAATGTTGTTCATATATTATTATTATAAATAATTTTATGATAATAACGAAATATACCATACTATTATTGGCATAATATATTATTATTAATATAGATTGCGAATACATTATTATATAATCAAGTTAATTGTGGACCATATACTTTTTATATTTGTTGCAATGTGTCATGTATAAAGTTTATATTTATGTACCAATATATTTATTAGAACGAATCAAACAAATTAGATTTTGCAGTCTAGTTTCTAAAATTATTATTGCCTTATAGAAGTAGGGAATACTCTTAAAAATACTTAAAAAAAAGAGAATTACAATTCTATATCCATTAGAAAAAATATTTGTTATTTAATTGATGAAGCAAATATTAGTATGGTAACTGTTCAGATGTATGATCAAACATGTCTTATAAGTTATGGTAATCTCTAATAGAACTTTTTGTTCACTATGCGGTTTTCATTCGTATTACACTATAGTCCACCCCCTTCTCCTTTCCAAGATTTTAGCATTTCTATCAGTTTTAGTCGTTTACTTTTTAACGTAGATTGACGAATCGCGCGCAACACTTTCTGTAACAATAACGGATTCAATTGTAAAAAGTCTATTTTCCATAAAACAATATACGACATTTGTACACAGCGTTATTACATAGCGTTCTATTTTGTATTATTCCTCCCGCGGCTGTAGAAGCTATTAAATTTCATCATGCCGTATTGAAACACTTTCGGAAAGTTGAACGAATTCGACTGAAACGTTTCTTCGGTGTAATGTAATGTACAAGTGTATGGTGGCATTCAATATTAATTTTTCCAATAAAACTTATTCATTATGTAGAACGATTTTCTTTTTTTAATGCGGGACACACATCGCGGCTTGTAAACTTAATTCATTTGGTACTGGCCGTAGAAACTTATAAATAAATCAATATCAGAAATGGCTAAATAAATATATAAAATAATAAAGTATACAAGTATAATTTTCGATGAAAATGGTTAACATTTTTTTATGTTTATGCATTAGAAAGAATTTTCTTTCCTTTAATGGATATAGAAGAAACGGATCAAAGAAATAAAAATATTAAGTTCTGTATTGCGTGACCATACTTATGCAAATTACAAAACGTTTTCAAGTTTTACGATGTATAACGTAGTTTTTTACGAAAACAAAATAATTTATACGAACTCGGAGTCTCAGTGCATTGAAACAACAAAGGACTACAACTGATACGAATACTAAAATTTGGAAGAAGTGATAACACGCATTCAGATCACTTGAATAATATTTCGATTATTGTTTGATGATAAATTTCATTAGAAAATAATAATAATAACAATAATAATAATAATAAAAAGATATACAACATTACGAAATCTAATATCTGATAAACATTAAGGTGGTCGCTAAGTATTCTAAATTTTTATCATAAAAAATATACGAAAAAAAAAAACGCATACATAATAACTGCTTGTACTACATTTTATGGAGACTTCATGCACCAAATAATAATATCATTTTTAAGGAAAAAAATACACATATGTAAATTGTTTTTTGCATGTTTTGTGTTCGCGTGAAAAAAAAACTTCTATAAAAAAATAGGCCAGTAAAGACTTGAATTTTCATTGGTCTTTTTCATGCAAAACAAATTATACGTTGGTACGCGGAGAGAAAAGTATTTACATTATAAGAATAAAATACCATACTGTATGATAGTTCTGACTTAAAGAATGCTTTCAGTCTGAAGAAAACCGAGGTGGAACAAAATTTCGACACATGAATATTTTTGACAGAAAACAAGGGAAAATGCGGAAAAAAAGTCTTGAAATGAATAAATGTATTGCAGCCGTTTCAGAACAGTTTTATCTTTTTGAAAAATTCTTAAAGATATAAAGTATTACACGGCTGTGTGCATATCACATTGAATAACACTCATAAAAATGTTTATCTTCTGTCTCCAAATTTTGAAAACAGATCAAAAATAATCTCCAGCCAAGACTGGAACTGTCTTGAAAATCATGAAGACGTTATAACCTTGGCTAAATAATAAGACGTTTTTCGTCTTCAGCCAAGATATTTCGTCTTGCAAACAACGGACATTTTCATGAGTGAACGAATTCTAATATCCTGAAGGGAATAGAAATTGCTTAACTAATAATAATTAAATATTTGGCCAAGTCAATCCAGATTCAATTATCTGCCAATCAAAATTAATTCGTTTCTTCACGATCGAAAAGATGTCATTTGCTTTAAACTTTATTATGACTCGTAATATTGTTAGTTCAGCAATTTAATGCTTTCATAACAAATTTTGTTAAAATCTATGCTACTACAAAAAATAATATATATACATATACACATATATATAAAGAGGTAGTTTGCTTGAAAAATCAAATTCTTTTTCATAGAGGTTTGTATTCGGTATATGTATATTTTTGAAATAAAAAGAGAAAAATATGTTAACCAAAATACGCACTTGTCAAACAACTTTTTCCCTCGTGTAAATCATAAACAAATTTCGTTATCAAACAAAGACTGATTATAATGAATTTAGATAATTCATTTATCATAAATGATTTTAGACATGATATCCGTAGTTTACTGTAATGAAAGTGTAATAAGGTAAGTAAATTTGTAAAAGTTTCAAGAACAATGAAATTAAAGTTGTGTGTATATATTTCATGTGGTAGTTTGGGTTACGATACCTTTGAAGCAATAAGGTTTCAGTAACGTTTTCCAGCAACTTCACCATTACAATCGTCTGTCAATACAGAGTAATTAACTCCGTCAACTTTACTATTCAATTAAGCAAACAATTTACTTTTAACTCGGTAATTTGTTTTACGACATTAATGCGATAACATGAGCATTTCCAAGTAATTTGCGTTAGAATGGACGACCCGAATGTACAATGTGAACAGAAATTTCGATCTGGTGACCATCTGAAGTTTTAAATACCTCAAGTTACACTGAAATTATGATATAAAAATAACGAAAACAAAGTGTCTGTAAGTAACTTGTTTCAAAAGTATGCAAAAACTGATACAATTTTGTTTTAAAATTTTTTTGTTGAAAACGATAATCAGAACAAACTTGAAAAAAATGAATATATTTAAAAAACTATAAATTATTGATTGAACTTTTGAGCCAGTAATACAGCTTCTATTGATACTTTGAAATTAAATCGATATGAACAATTTTAATCAATGCATCTTTCACTGCTAATTGCTCATTATTATTTATTCATTTTCATTTTGAGTGCATTGATTGAAGTACTATTTGAGTACCGTTTCACGAACATTAAAAATTAATTATGTTAATTACCTGTTTACATTCAATTTGTAAAAGTAATGTACATAAAGGATGAAGAATGAAAGTATTATGATTCAAAGAAAACTGTTTTATAAAATGTAAGATATCTTCAAAAAGAAAAAAAAAATGAATAAGGCAACTATGAAGCTTGCTGTATTTTAAAATTACAAAACGTAATACAGTTATAATTTTTTTCATCGACATACAATTTAATGTGATAAATGGAATAAGATAACCACAATTAAACCCAAAAATTAAATTTGTTATAGAAAGAAAGTTTAAGAAAGAGGACAGGAAAGCGTGTAAAAAGATTTGACATGACGTTTACAGTGGCCACTGAACATGAAGTTTTAAGTTTTAATCTCTAAAAGGCTTAATCCCAAAGTGAGAAACGGTATCACGGCTGACCGTGCCCGATTTTATATCAGGCAGATTAAATTAATTCGATTAATAG
Source organism: Aradophagus sp. ZL-2020 (assembly GCA_022817685.1). Taxonomy (NCBI): domain Eukaryota; kingdom Metazoa; phylum Arthropoda; class Insecta; order Hymenoptera; family Scelionidae; genus Aradophagus; species Aradophagus sp. ZL-2020. The sequence continues at coordinate 31,793 of JABFOV010000125.1, read as the reverse complement.
ATTCCCGACGTTATGATGCGCCTAGATATCTTATATCTCTACGTTATAATCAATCTTCTACGGGTCGTTTCTTTTCAATTGAAAATTAAATCGCACTTTTTCTAACGTGTTGTACATTCTTATTCAATTTTTTGACGCATCATAGATGTCTTTTTTAGGATCCACGGAATCACTTAATTTCATTTTGATGACAATTTTCATTGATGATGTTTCACATGAACTTTCTGTGAGAAAATTTTAATGGTTTTTTGACGGTTGCGCAGTAAAACAAGGCCAACAATTTTGTTTTCATTTTCACAAACAGTTGACGATGAAAAAGAAGAAAAAATTGTCAATATTTTTAATAACAATATTGGCAATACAGCAATATTGAAAAATAGTGGAGAAATACTTGTTAAATTGTATGTTGTAGTACAAAATATCAAGTATAAATAAAATAACAAGTATCAATAATAAAATTACCATTTTGATTGTCAAGATTATTATTATTTGTATATCTGACCACCGGCTATGGTTATACGAAAGGTAAAAATGGTAAATGTAGCCGTAAATGTTCAACTTTTGTCTGATTGTAAATAATCAACGGACATGTAATTAATCTGTTGGTGTGATAAAACATTCATTGATAATAAAAAAGATGAGACGATTCCGTAGACACGTGATGACGTGAACTGAATTAAGTTGTCACGAATGTCGAGGCGGTATAAAGATCTTCTGTTATCCATTTTTGTTAATTGGTTTTTTATCCAATCTAGACAAGTGGCATTGTACGAGTATATGGCGAGATTAACATTTATTTTTGATAACCTTTGTGTCACTCTCGAGCGCTGTAAATGTTCCCTTTTTTTATTTTTTTCTTTTTACTTGACACTATGTTTTTTGCTAGCCTTGGATTCGTAAATGACATCTTTGATTGGGGATTCATGCGATACTGCGACTTCTTAAAAATTATAAGTTAAATTCGAAACTTAAAATTTCTAAACTGATTATTAGTAATTTATTAGCGTGGGAAAATTGCTATTCATCCTTTAGCTCTTTTTTTAATTTTAAAATGATTAGGAAGAAACCTTTTTTTTCGAACATAAATTGATTCAACAAAATTGCGAAAAAAAAAATAAATGTCAAAATAAACTTGTTTTTTATACGACATTGTATTCTGAGGACGCTATTTTCGATACAGAATTTTACGACTTAAGCCAAAAAATTACATTTTCACGTAGAAAGTATAAATATTCACTCAAAAATTATTATTAATTAAGTGTACATCAATGGAAAGGACTCTTGGAAAATAATTGAATCAGATTTTGCATTTTTCTAAGCACATCATTTTGAAAAAAGTCGTTTTTATCAAGGTGTTTTGTTATAATAGTTGAGTGAAATTAATTATTATTTTTATTGCGTTATTGACCTTTCACCCCAAAGTAATAGTCGAACACGTGACTACCTCGTAACTCACCATTAAAACTGCGTCTTGTTACGCTAAGTCAATCTATGTTGACTTGTGATCTTACTCAGATTGCGTTGTCCCCTAAGTCAGCAGTCATGGCGTCAAAACAAGCTTTCGTCAGCAACAAACTGCTGCAGGATCAAATACCGAATATTGGCTATTAAACTTGCGCAGAGATATTAGGTGGTTAATTCCGAAACATTTGTCCTAGTGAATCTACAGTTTAGTATCACGTTTCCCTTTTTTGTTAATAAAATTTATTTATTCAGTCGAAATCAGTTCTAAAAATCAATAGCGATGTTCATTTTATTAGTTTGAAAGTAGCTCGTAAAAGCGAAACCTTTATTAAATAATTAAATACATATGTTAATTTATGAACAAACAAAAATTATGTTTTGTTTTATAATTACTCATACATTTATAATTAGATTTTAATTTGATGATGAAGATCAATTAGCAATAAAATGAGTAAACAAAATAATGAATAAAATATCTGCCGAAATGTTGATTATTTTTACTACACTTTAATGATTTTTATTATGCTTTAAATACTTGTATTAAAGTCGCAATTAATTTAAAGCAAAGGTGAATAAGTGAATTTTCGCCTTGATTATTTTCACTCGACTAATTATCTTCACCTCTTTTCGCATTGAATATCGAAAATAATTTCAATGTTTGGGACACTTCATGTATTTTATCAAATATTACCTATCAAGATCTCGTGACGTGTAATAATCTACGTACAGGAGACTACAGTATCACTCAACTTAATTTATGTTAAATACAATGTAATGTATCATCAACGTCTTAGATGAAATGTTACAACATAACTTTGCCAAGAAATAACGACGGAACGAATATTTCGTCGAGAAGCCAATCCGTGTGATAACGTGATAAGGGCCATTATTCATGATTGATTTAAAATACCAATAAATTGCGACCAAGCAAAAGAAGACACTGAAGCTTAACATCGCCAACCGTTCATAATTCATTACACATCTGTCAATTAATCAAAACCCAAAGTTCCCATTCGATGTATCTCACTATCGGCTAATTTTTTTTTCCCCGTTTCATTTTGAACGATCAATCGCATTTAACGCCATTTTTCGCGCCTCAAAACGAACCAAAGCAAAAACACCTTTTCATCGATGCACTCTGTCGACTTATTCAAATTAAATGTTCTCGCAATCTCAGACACGACGAAAAATATTTCATTTTACTCTTTCTTCGGCCAGCGCACAACACTTTACGAGCTGATTATAGACGTAGCTTCATAGGACGGTGCCGAATGTGGTCCGCGACCGACGGTCGTTATTGGCCAAGAAAAACAAAATAAAAACAAGATACAACGTCGACCGAAGGAAAGTGAAAAAATCAACAGAAACGACTCGCAGGCGTGCGCATCCGCAAAGAAGCTTCGCAGAATCCACGCCACTTTCCAGCTCCGGCGATTTACGCCGAGCGTCACGAGATTTCGACCTGTCTTATTGAGCGAGCCAACAAGATCGCGTTCGCTTCTTCGTACAGCAAATCGTCGTCATTCGCGTGACGCTGCCGAACGAGTATCTACCTTTCTCGCTTCTCCTTCTCCTCTCGGCCAAGATAACACGTTCTTGAGTCTTCGTCAAAATCGCAACATCGTTAACACGTGATTTGACTTCAGGCCGAGCGAACACGCGACAGATTTTCGGTTTTAGTATCGTAGGCTTCCGTGACGTCTTTTCGCATTCCCATCACGATTACGAAATTAATCGGCGGTCGGGCTCTTTTCTGCCGGTAATAGATTAATGAACGAAAATCGCTTCGGTGTTGACAATCGATAGGCGGGGCCTTTGAACGTTCGGGATAAAAATGAGAACCAGTTAATTGACGTGCCAAAACATTCGATCGCTAATTAAGTACTGTTGACGATTAATATTTCAGTCAAAACGTAATGACCTGGAAGATTGACGGGTTGCTTTAGGTGTCGTGGTAGGAGAAAAATTATCACTCATTCCGAAGGCAGCTGTAAACTGACAGCTCGACGAGAATCCTTTTGTTGCCTTTCCGACGTGTGCCAGGATTCTTTGGGTATTAGATTTTATTGCTTGAAATAAACTCGACACTTTGCTACGACAAATTACTTGCTTCGACAATTATCTGCTTATTTGAAGTAATTCTGTAATATGGATAAACATTCAAAGGATTGAATAAACAGATTCAAGAAATTTCGATATAACTTGTAACGCAGAATTACATTAAAATGTTGTAAACGTTTTGAAGTTGGAGGAGGAGTGTAATAAGATGATTCTTATATAATCAATTTCAATCAAACGAATCTGGTCGATCTTGTTGCAATTTTTCATTCCACGTTCTTCATTTTCTTATTCCGTCACCAAATTGGAAGCAAGTAACACGAAAACGAACGAGAAATTGTGTAGTAACACACGATTTTCATCCCATTCAGGTCTTTTTTCTTATTGTGTCTGCCAATTCTTCGACGGCGAGTCTTTACTTTCGAACAAGTCTGCTGCTTGTGGAGTGAACATACGTACCATCCCTTCTGGACAGTCTGCGTAGAGTGAGAATGACTTCAACAGGGTGGAGGGGTATACTATGTGAAAAGATCATTGGTGGAACAAATGGAAGGGAACACGGCGACAGGGAAAGGAGAAGGATGGTGGGGAGATTCAGTTCGCAGGGAGGGATTTGAACCGCTCGGATGTAGGTACGCGGCGAGAACGGACTTTAGTTAGCGGCACTCTGCCTCTGGGAACGATGTGTGGGTAATATTGCTGCCCGTCGACTCACGTCTGAGAACGTGTTCGGATCTCTGAACGCGCAATCTGAATTATTCTCTTAAACTTTCCTCGTTGGCCTCGAATTTCGCAAGAAACGTTGTGCTTCGTGTTGACGTGTGCCGTTGACGTCTGTAAACTTGACAATACGGAAGCAACAGAACCTACCGTGAAATTTCGGCGACCTTTTGTTATCTGATTGATGTGCAACGGGATATTCGTACGGTCCAATCAACCAACTATGTGAACTCCCTGTTGTAACTCTTATGCGAATCGAAAGGGGGACATTCCTCTTGACTCCCCCTAGAGGCATGTCGTTCTTCTAAGCACCGACAGGTGTTTTGGACCGGTAGCTTGCCAGCGATTGTCAGTTTTTCGTGATCTCGACCTAAAACATTTCGCAAGATGTCGCGCGTCAGTTGGTCACGGTTGCTTTTGTGCTTGGCTTGTTTGTCTTCGATGTCTCAGCTCGCGCGATGCGGCGACGGCTATGCGAAAATGTTCTCCAGCCAACTGAACCCCAACGACCCGTGCTATTACGAGGATCAGCCGCGCAAGTGTATCCCCGATTTCGTGAATGCGGCGTTCGGCGCCGCAGTCGAGGCTTCATCAACATGCGGCACCAATCGTCAGGACAGGTACTGCGACGTCATCGAGCAACCCGGCGGAACTAGCAGCATCGGCGCTTGTCACGTCTGCGATGACAAGAACCCGAAAAAGCGTTTCCCGGCGTCACACCTTACCGATCTTAACAACCCCAGTAACGTGACCTGCTGGAGAAGCGAGCCAATCGTTTCCCCGCAGAGCTTCTCCGCACCGCCAGACAACGTGACCTTGACTTTGTCGTTGGGCAAAAAATACGAGTTGACGTACGTCAGTCTTCAGTTCTGCCCCCGGGCAGCCAAGCCCGACTCCATCGCGATCTATAAGTCGATGGACTATGGCAAAACCTGGCAGCCTTTCCAGTTTTACTCCTCGCAGTGCCGCAAGGTCTATGGCCGACCGAATCGTGCTACCATTACCAAGTCGAACGAACAAGAGGCCAGGTGCACTGACAGCCATCGGTACACGGGAGGCGATGGCTTTGGTGTTGGCAGGATTGCCTTCAGTACGCTGGAAGAAAGACCTTCGGCTGCGGATTTCGACAACTCCGCGGTTCTTCAGGACTGGGTCACTGCCACTGATATCAGAGTGGTCTTCAACCGGCTGCACATGCCACAAATGTCCGACGCGAAAATTGGCGTGGATGATAGCTTGACTTTGGAAGAGCTAACTAAACGGGAACGCGAACGAGAGGAGAAACTGAAAAGCCAGAAGTTTGCCTTTGCGCATCTCAGTGACCCATTGTCTACTGGTATACCTTCAGTGCACCAAGTTCTTGCGCCTCAGGAAATACAGTCGCACGATGCGATTGAGCTACAAGAGATGAGCTATGTGCCGGTTACTTCGGCTGCCTCGCCAACAACGACCATGAGTACGGTGCTTGCGCACCATTACGCCGTGTCGGACTTCACCGTCGGAGGCAGGTGTAAGTGCAACGGACATGCATCAAAGTGCGTCATCGGTAAAGACGGTCTGCTGGCTTGCGAATGCCGTCACAATACAGACGGCCGTGATTGCGAAAAGTGCAAGCAGTTCTTCTTCGATAGACCATGGGGTAGAGCCACCGCTACCAACGCAAACGAGTGTAAAGGTTGGTCCTCCTTTTACTATTTAGTTCATCCAGGCTGATGTAGAACCTTGATGAAATAATAATAACTTCCCGAAAATGAAACTGACAGGGTGAGATGAGATCATTTTCTGAGTGATAAGATTGGAGAGCTTGTTGTTCGCATTTGAACGTTTTAATTATTTTTATAATAAATAAAGTAGAATAGTTCTTTATTAAATGTAATGTAATGTTTCTTATTTAATTGAAATGAAAATTTAGTGAATTCGTATACAAATATATTTGAATACAATATATTTGAATGAAACGACTTGATTTCGAGTGTGACAATGTTACATAAAACTTTATTTCCATTTCTTATATTTTTATTGATCTGAATAGACGTACTAGGTATAAATATTTGTGTACGCCTATAAGCAAGAATTTACATTTCTACAATAATTACTATTTAGTCAATTACTACTCCCCTGGTTATAATTTAAATTTAAAGAGTTGAAATAGTACTTCTGAGTGTTAAGAACAGTTTAATCATAAACTTACGGTTGAATCACGCTTAACGAGAGAAAAGTGTCTGCGTAAAATGAATGCTTCTGCTGTCTAAAAGATTGTCAGGAGATACTTCGAACTTTCAAATTTGTAGTAATATTAATTTTACGCTAAATGTGCAAAATTAAACGGGTGTCTGACTTCAGTTGAAATATGTTTGTATTATTCATAAGGGCAGAGTTATGATGCAGTGACACGTGTTTTCAAATAGCAGGGAGTACATTTTATTGAAATCGTGCAAAGAAAGTTTGATTTTAAAATAATAGATTTACAAACTTGATAGAAAATAAATTACAGTTATTATATGTTAAAACATTCATGAAAAAAATATTTGTTAGCCATGTTTTTGACTGAAATTTCTTTCTGTTGGAAATAATTTATTTTTAAGTAAAAGATAGCTGATAAATGAAAGTAAAAAGCAAATATTAAATATTATAAATATTTAAATAATCAAATCATTAAATTCATTTAAATAATCTTTAATATTTGTAAATTCAAAAAATTGTTCTATTCCTATTGCAATCATTGTGAATATAAATTAGGCAAATTTTTTAATGCAAATAACATACATTCACTTTTATCATTTAATCATCTAATTTATAATTCTGATGATACGTTTTATCTATAAAACTAAGAAAACGAGTTTTGGTTTCATAATTATTTTGAGCATTTAATCATTTATTGAGATAGGAATGGTTCTATTCTTTGAAATTCTATCGATTAATTAAAATAATGACTATCTTCTTTCTATATACAACATATACTGATATGTCAAGATTTAATTAATCCTTTGTCTAACGTAATTTAAAATGCAGTGCCAGTGATGGTTTTACAATTCCATTTGTGATTTTTCTGAACCACTGCTGATTGGCTCTTATATGTCAGAGTCATAAATCTCTGACGTTGTCACACTTTTTATCTCTTCTCACGTCTTACATTGAATGGAGATAAAAAAACGGGAAGAAAAAACTAATGGTTTTTGAAGATGAAAATTCACGAACGAAGCCTAATTTCTTACGCATTCATAATGGTTCCGCGTAAGTATAAAATATTACACGCGTTTCACAATTTGTCTAATAATATATAAATATTACAATATATGAAGTGAAATTCTATTATCCAATATTATCAAAAGAATATTTCAAATATTTATATTTTTCGCTTTTGTATATAAATTGTTAACTTTGCACTAATTTCATGTATAATCATTTATACACTAGTACCCAAAATATTATTTTGCGCACGGGCATTTACTACACAAAATATCACTCAATAATACGTTGGCGCTAGCGCCTTTCTTCTGAATTGTATTACTGCGACATTTGTGTTATTAGATTTCTCATATCTTTTGTTTCTTTTTGACTTATTGGTTCACGTGTCGGTAACTGTCGGTAATTTGATTGATTGCCTTCATTAGTTCGTCAGTTTATAGCATGGAGGGCGAACATTTATTGACCACTTCATAATATTTCATCTTTATACATTGTAAGTTCATATATTACAGCACATTTTGTGAACATTATTGATATAATCAATGTTTAAATAGTTATTTCATGCATATTCCCTCATAATAGAGTAGACCGGCTTGTGAAGCTGGCTTTGAGTAACGGCATAATTAAATTGGCTAAAAGTCACACAGCACAAAAGGACTTGTAATAGCGGGAAATTTAAACTTTTAAATACAATAAAGTAGTGACAAATGAATACATAAACATACTAATCACCTACAATATTCTATTATAACAAATTTCCCTACAGTATTGATGACGTTAATTTACTGACGACATGAACTATGAATTAACTTTACTAATTTTGATAGTTTTCATTCGTAACATTTTTTTCTGCGTACAATTTTTTGTTTTCTAAAAGCCAGACATGTTAATGCCCCGTCGTTTGAACTCAGCAATGCGTGTTTCGCCCTACGCATCCCCGAATTTATGTTGATCGAACGATTGGCTCCATTGGCTCTATTGACCGACCCGTAATCGGGCGGATCTCATTGGCCGAAGATGTATGAAACAGCGTATAATAAACAGGGACGGGGGAGCGGGGGTTACGGAAACTATAAACGGATTGTTGCCACGAAGAATAGAAACTCGATATTTCTTCGTTGCGTTCGAAGATTATTTACTTTTTACTCTACTGCACGAGGAACATCGAGTCGACTCGATCTTTTGGGATGAACCCCACGGCATTCGTTCAATGTCACGTTTCCCCTTAATTCGAAGCGCCGAAGCGTTACTCGATGTATCCAAGCTGCACTTTGAAATCAAAAACGCCGAGGGTAAACCACCCTCTAAAATCGTTTCAAATCGATAAACACGCCGCGTTTGCAAACCGACGTCACGGGCTCAAGGACGAGCGATTCCTCATTAATGATACCGTCGGTGAAAAGATGGCGCGAAAAGAGGCTCATCTCAAGGAGGTTAACCCATGTTCTGGTTAATTAACATTGCTTCTTGTCCGCGATTTCAATGCGCAACTCGTCGGAGCTCGGCGGCATTGTTCGATCGGCGCTTCGAATGAAATAAAATTTGTCGAAACGCGCATTTAACGCGCGCCGTGTCTCGATTTTCTTCGTTGAATGAACCGCCGTATTAAAATTAAACACTTCTGCCAGATCAAAGGATTAATTCGGAAGCCGGAAAGTACGTCTTTTGACGATGCCCTGACGTTATTAGACCGACGTGGTACACAAGGACAGTGGGTCTTGTACGTCAGGAGAAAGTCAAATATTAAATAGAGACGCTTCGTATAAGTCTTGCGTTCAGGGTGTGTAAATAGATACGCTAGGAAAATTCTTCTTTTCGCTTTACCGTCGTTCGAGTTTGCAATGTGAGGAAGATAATGATACAGTTTTTGTGGTTTTTATGCGTCGTATGAATATGTAGAACAGTGCTTCTAACTTCAAAAAGAATTTTCGTTACTTAATTTGGGCTCGAAAATGAAAAATAGACTTCGAGATTTTGATTCCAAAATAAAAATATGTACAGTATTGTTGAGAGTTGCAATCGGTAAATGCATATGAGTTTTGGATTTGCCAAGATTTCAAGATGCAAATTTCCGAAACGAAAAGATACCCTCAAAAGTACACCTCCAATATAACCCTTTTTAAAAAAAAATTTTTTTGATTGAAAAGGGATATTGTTTCCGACATTTGCATTTCAAAATTTTTCAAAGGTCACGATTCTTGGTACTTTGTTACGTGGTAACTTCACGATTAGAAAAACTCATAAATTAAGTGTTATAAATTCGAAATACGTATCTTTACTAAGATTATAATAAATTCAATATTATTAATTTGTCATAATGCTTATAATACGGCAATTGAAATCGCTATAAAATATTGTCGTCATTAAAGCAAAAGATTTGTTAAATCTTTTGCTCGGCTGAAGCAAAACAAGTTTCCGCGAGACTTCTGCCAGAAAACTGCCGACGCTGAATCCTCCGTGCCTTTCTTTGGGCTATTATCCTTGATAAATGTCAAAAAGGAACGTAATTCGGCATAACGCAATTGAATAATAAATGGCATGGAAATACAAATGACTGGCTGTCGTCGTTTCGAGTCACCCGGGCACGTAATTTTCCGTCGCAATTGTCAATGCCCGTGGCACGGCCAATAATTATTTATTGCTTTTCGTTTAAAAATGTTCTTGCAGGGTGCACCGAGCAGCGACCGAGGCGAAAGGAAAAAAGTGATAATGAATAAACACAAAAATAATAAGAATAATTGAAAAAAAGGCGAAAAAAAATGTTATTCCGCTGATCCCCTCGATCGGGTCGAGGAGCGCGAGTATCCAGCCGCATGAAAGACTCAGCCCCACGTTAATTTGACGCGGCGAAGTGGCGCTCGTTTACCGCAATGAGTTATGTTCTCGGGGGCACGTTTATGCGACTCGTCGTTACACGTGTCTCGGCCTTCCATCCGTGCACGCCGCGCGCAAGTGTGCGAGCATTGCGTTTACATTCAATATGCAAGCTGCTCAAAATTGCGCCGTCCTTCGCAAGTACCGAACGCTCATGAAAATCCGATTTATCATGCTTTTTCACTAATCGCGGGTCCCAGATAAGGCCCCGTCGCTGCTAAGAGTGGACCTTTTTCCCTCCCATTAACATCCGTGCCTGCAAAGCGCGCAACTTTACACGCCTATTATTATGCGGTATTAAATTTCATGTCAACGAGCGACGCGGTGCATGGCGATGTTTGCTCGCCCGACAACCTGTTTCGTTTTATCACGCGCCTCGGTTATCATTCGCAACTTTTTTAATGATGAGTTCAGTGATAACGATCCAACACGCGTTTCTCGTCAACGTTCGATTGGTGTGCATCATTTTCGGCCTTTCTAACGAATGCAATAAAATCGGAAATATGATTCCAGATGCTCGATTAAAAATATTCCAATTTTTGATATAAATTGTTTCCTTCTGAATTCAAAATTTTCACTTTTGGGTACTTGACTCGTTTTTAAAGCACGGTTTTCTCAAATTCGTTAACCGAGAATAATTTTGAAACCAATGTGTCCTAAATTTGAAAAATATTTCAGAATTAACGTAATTTCAAAATACATTTTGAAAGTTTAATGTTTATATTCTAAGGAATAATTTTGCAAAACGTTTAAAAGTGTTTTCTAATGTATGATAATTGTACAAGTTTCCCTTCAATGAAATGATCGTTGTAAATTTTTTTGAAACAATTATCAAAAATTTTACTGCGAAGACACTGTGGTAAAAAAATTATTATAATAATAACGATTACTCTAATAACAAAATAACCATAATGAATAATGTAAAAAATTGAATAATCAAGGTTAGCTCAGGCAAACTTTGCTTCAAGTTCATTTATTAACAAAGTCAATACTACTTCTTTAGAAAGCGATCAATTGATTAAACGTCTTCAACTGCGGGACTTCATATTTTAATGTCAGTGCACTTAAATTAGTAGTTCAAATGAACATGTAATTGAAAAATAAAATTTGTCGTCTCCTTGAAACTTTTTGATAAGTTGTCCGACTTATTTTAACTATAAGGCAATCAACCGATGCGCCTTCCTTTATACTTTTGCAGCTTCATAAATTATAATGTGCTCGATGGGAAAGGTAATGATGGAAATGATTGATGAAAACCTGCCACAAGCATCAAATACATCTTCATCCGCGTTACTTTGATATTGACTGCTATAGTACTCTACTTCTATTATTCTATCGATAAAAAAAATTGGTAATAAATTTTAAAGTTGCAATAAATTAGGTAATATTTTTATAGTTGGGTACTGCTTTATCATGTTATTACATTGAACAATTAACTTAGAATAAATATATTTTCACAACACGTTGTCATGTAGAAAGTAGCCATTTTTCCCACAAGTGGGGAAAGTGGTTATTTTCTTTACGAGTGACGTTAGTCACGAGTAAGAGAAATAACCACTTTCCTCGTGGCTGAAGCCACTTGTGGTAAAATGTACTACTTTAAAATGAAACAATCGCAACTTTTAATAACATTTGAGTCTTTTAAATAAACTTTTCTCTTCGATAAACTGATAATAATATCCTCTTTAACAAACTTTTAAATTCAAAAACATTGGATATAATGAAAAATTTGATTCCCTGAACGAAATTAACTAGTTTCGACCCACAAAGTTACATTTCGGCGTGAGCATGCGATGTCATACATATTATTCCACAGAGCGCTTTCATCGTTGTAGTAGAAAATGAAATGGTATAATCGCGAAATAAAATAACGCAAAGGTTAATATCAACGTATCGAGTAAGGATTTTAAATTAAACTTTGATTGCCACGGCATCGACGTTTCGTATGAAATTTCATCCGCGAGCACGGCAAACTTTCGTGTAATCGAACGAATTGACGATTTTCCGAAACGGAATAGCGCGAGGGTAATATTGCCGCATGAAAATACATTGCATAAGTTTCCTCTGATTTACCCAGGGGATTTGACTCGTAAGAAGAATCAAAAGTTATTGAAAGTTTCGTGTACGTTTGGCACTGAACTTTTGATAATTCTTCGAGACGTTTGCCATTCACGTAATGGCGTTTATGGCTTGTCTAACATTTGTCGGAACGGGCGGCGTTGCGGGCCGCAGTCAATGGCTCGTCGTTTTACCGACCGCGATATTGTTATGGCTCGTTTCTACGGGATTTGTGTTGCTATACGTTTCTCTGACTGCGTTCTCTCTTTGCTGCGTTATTACACGCGGCTTCGTTGTGTTTCATTTCGTCCGCCTCGACGACTTTCGACTCGATGCCATCTCTTAGAAAATGCTGCTAATTGTACTTGGAAAAACAATTGGTTTAGAATTGTAATTCGGATATTTAAAACGAATAATGAAAATCGTCGACTATATTTTAATAGAATTGTCTTTGTTGCTTTAACGCACAAAGACATCTTTTTTAATGTTAAAATTGTTTAAATTACTGAAATATATATTGTAATTTACAATTTATTATTATCCAATATGATGATATATGATGATATACAATGTGGGTTTAATATAAAAATATCTCGAACCAACAGGTTTATCATATATCAATCTTGACATTTTTTTGGCTTCATGCGATGTTGATATGGCATATTTTATTGTTTTTAGTGTTAGGGTACCCTCTTAAGTTTGCATGTAATAGCATAAAATAGCACTATGTAAACTTGACGTTTGGCATTTTCGTCTACAAGCTAATGGTTATGATTAAAAATCGTCTTCATTTTCGCTCTGCTTACGTTATAGTGAGTCAATGTTAATGATTATTTGTTTTAATATATAGGCAGCAAACTTGTTCGTAGATTAATTTTATAGTATTAATGGAGAAAAGAGTTGTTTTTTTCTCAAATATACTCTAATTACACCGGGCGTGCAATCGCTCGATCGTACTCTTTACGAATGATACCCACGTCCACAGTTTCGTCTCTCTCGACGCGAATTCTCTGTCAAGACACTTGACGACTTGATTACAGGGGATCTTTTTCTAATTAAGCAGTCGCTATGGTGATGCGGTAATATACTTGATACGAGCATTAAGTACACGAGGTTATTTAATTTCTCTTTTATGACTTAATTCAATATTAATTTCGCGTTCCCACCCGAACAAGTCAACATTTTAAATTGGATTTAGTGCAATTCATCAGGAATAACCGTACGTCACAAAAAACAACTTCATTGGGACGTAGGGTTTTTACCGTCGTTTCTTCTTTACTTTTCCTACGACGCTGAAATTGATACAAGAGAAGGATGCTTGTTTAGACTGGCGGCTTACTAAGTTAACGTTTTCTCGTGTACGTTACATGTGATTTACCCTATGGCCTGGCACCAAAGCAATCCCCACGCAAAAGAAATTGGAATGGAAAAGCTCCTCTAATACTAAAGACGTTCATTCGCGCGCCATTGAATTTCCCATTTTCAAAGTCCAAGTGGATTGTCTTCGAAAGTGGGAAACAAAAGACACCGCAGGACCGAGAAGAGATTTTGGTATAAAGCTGCATTCATTGTGCTGTGCTTGACTTTCGCGTGTAATCCGTTTAGGGAGACAGAAAGGAGGGATCGCGTTCTTTGATCAAAATTTGTTTAACGATTGCTTGGAGTTTAAAATCTGTAGACAAAGTTGTATTGAAGGTTTATATAAAAATAAATAGCATTTATAATAAGATGTAGAACCTGTTTAATGTTACCGTATCTATTTCCAAATATATTACTCTTTTTTAATTTAATAATAAATATCTTTTTTTATTGATTTCTTACGTATACAGAAGATACATAAGAGTTGAATGTCTAGTATAATAAGCATATGCTATATCGATGGTTGGAAATAAGAAGCCCGAATCGGCAATGAAAAATTCGCTTCCTTTATAACTGTTGAGTTAGGATTGGACTTTTTTAATTGCAATTTCGGGAATCGGGGTTGTTTATTGAGGGCGGAAATCTTTTTTCCAAACCATCGATGTGTTACGCTCTATTGGGGAAGTTGAAAGCGCTCAGACAATATCAAGTGAGAGTAATATAACTTTGTCTTACATTCAGTACAGGACCGTTTAATCTAAACATCATCTAGCTGCTTCGCTATAGAATAGCTGTTTCTCTATAGAATAGGCTATTGATTTAAGAGTGGCGCGAGGGGGTAGCGAAGTGAAAGCGAGCAAGGCGGGAAAGATAAGGCGCGAAAAAGCCTTAGATGTAGCGACCTATGATTCGGATATTCTTTTTGCCAGGCGGCATTCTTTATTCGTGTTCGATCGGACCGTCCGTTTGTTTGTTCGTTTGCTAACGCACTGTTCGCCACATGGCTCGTTCCTCGCGTACTTTGCCAGCTTGCTTTCATCTCGCTCTTCATCCTCACCTTCGAGATTCTCCGCTGCGAACCTTTAGTTCCTCGCTTTCAATATATTCACGTTCCTCGAATCACTTTGCATCGCTCTTTATCGCCTTTCGCCGATGATGATACTCAGGACTGTGTATTTTCGAACGCAATGCAATCATGGCTTAAAGATATTCGAAGGAGAGAACTTGAGAAATGTGCAACATGTTAAATGTCTCATTGTCTTCAACATAATAGTCGATTAGAGTTCTTTGTGGCTTGATGTATGAAGCATTGTATCGGCAAAACAATGCACTTTATTTTAAATGAATATTTTATTAAATTTATATTTAACGAATGCCGCGCTGCGCGAATGTTCGAAACGGGGAACAATGTTATGCAATCACAATATTATTACGGTTACTTTACTGGAATTCGCAGCTTGGTAAGGCATTTGCCGTGTTAGTAGAATTAAGCGAGGAAGCGCGTAGTAATTTGTATTTAAATTAAATTAAGAAAAAGTTATCCACTGTTTTACAGTATGTTACATTCGAACGGAATGACGTGTGATGATTGTAATTAAAAATTAAACAAGTGAAGAACATGTAGACAATATAATGTTTTGAAAAAAAAAACGTAAAATAAAATGAATTCAATAAATTTCATTTTAATTGTAAAGTTTAACCAAAGAAACCATTAGATTTTGACTGCAAAGCTCGTTTAATGTTAAAAATGTTGAGTTGTATATATGAATTTAGCAATACATATACTTAAAATTTACAGACTTTTTTAGTGTAACAGTCAATAATATGAAAAATGCCAATTTAAATGTAGTTTGCATACAGTTCAGTAACTTTCGCCTCGGAATCAATATTCTTCGCGCCACGTGTAAACACATAAAAAACGAATCAAACCGCATATTTATATTATGACAATGAAATAAAAACTGCAATTTGGCCATGTAACGACGTTGGCGGGAGGGGACGTTGATTTTATTTCTTCGTGAAATGTACACGACATTGAAATCGCAGGGAGTACATTCAATTTCAAATGGAAATCTCGCTGCGAATGTTTGGCCTATCGTTGGCCCTCTCAAGCAGCACGCTGGAATGACTGCGAAATTAAAATGTAATTTAATTCATATCTTTGCTTCTCCTTCATTCGCGCACCCTTCCGCTGTCTCTCGCTCGTTTCCCGACTGGATTACGGGTTCCCTGGATTTCGAGGCTACGTTGAGAAAATGATATTGCAATCGACACAATGAGTATCGTAACAACGGCAATTTATGTTTTAATAATTTGGCTTTTATTTAAACAGAACATTAGAGCGTTTTAGACAAGTGTACAGGTTTTAAGTCCGTTGAATGTAAAAATATACTATTCATGACGAAAAGAAGTATATTACTACAGTTTTTTTGAATAGTTGTTTCAACCGAAATTGTCGGTGAACTAACATTAAACTATAGTTATAGAAACGTTTAAAGGATACTGAGTAAAAAAAGGTTTAATCAATGAAAACAGTTTCTATATTTTAAAACTTGATGTCTGAAAGAAAAACGAGAATTACAGCCGAACGTGAAATATTTATTTTGGTTTATTTTTATAATTTTTGAGTAAACCACGCTCGAAGAAGTGCAATAGAAACATATCTTATAAATCTCGAGTGATGTACATCTGCTACAAAACCTAGACACAACTTGCTAAAAGGTTTTAAATTTAAATCTAGTATTATAGTTCTTTCACGCTATTCAAATACCTCTCTCCCTAATTTAAGCATGTTTGTAAAAGACAAACGTTAATTTTTCACTCTTCTTTCAATTTCGATAAAATTAAATATGTTTGACATGTAGTTTTGTTTCTAATTAGTGCCAATTAATTAAATAATGATGAACACTTTTGTTACCAACATCTGGAAGTCAGTAACTACTGCAATTTAAATCGATCAGAAACTGGAATTATATTTCCCGGAACTGAGAACAAAATTGCGTACAAGAACGAGGAACTTGAAGAATTGATCACGTTCTTTGATTCATCGTTTAAATTCTTTTAACTTTCGACGATAAATTTAGTGATTAATCTATATTGAAGTCAGCCATAATACGACGGTTTTTAAAATTGATTCTATGGTGTGGTATATGAGAAAACGGAAAAATTACTTCCACGTGAGATTACTTTTCAGTGATTATACCGGCGATTATAAACCAATTTATAGTTATAGTATTTTATGTTCGATTCTAATATATCGAATATGTACTCGAGAAAGTAACTATATAAATTTGTAACTTTGCATCAGTAAATGGTTTATTCGCTTGCCCAATTTCACAACCTTATTTTATATTTAAAAACAAAGAATAAGTTTTTTATCTTAAAAAATGTATGCTCATAACAATTACTTTAATCATTTTCATTTTCCGTGAATCGTTTTGAAAGCAGACGATGAATAGGCGACGTTATAGCTGTTAAGTGATTATGACGCCTATGGCACTCGAGTTTTTTTGAAACGCAACACTTAATCACAGAAAACAGTAAATAATGGGGGACAAAATCTATCATTCCATTGATATAAAATAATATTTATAATCATATTCGAAGATCTCGTCAAAAGCCTTTTGCGTTGCACAAATTATGTCACTTTTAATGGACATTTTTTCGAAATAATAAAAAATATACATAATATAAAACGTAGATGGGTATTGTATTATAAGATCAATATAAAATAAAATGTTTAATAAGTGGACTCACGATCCTATCAAAGTCAAACAAAGCTTCTTGCCGGTTCCATTTCCGTTGCATCGCACGTTTCTCGGACGCTTGCTTTCATATGTTTTGTATTCTTATAAACGTGCACACAAATAAGATGAATCGGTGTGCAGAAAACATAGACCACTAACATTGGTATTTATAAATAACTTGACTAGCTACGCAGCCACGCGGTCTGCCGTGAACTGTGCGCTCGTCTCCTACACGCGGATACGCAAAAGTCAGTTCGAATGCAACTCGGAAACATTGGTGTTTGTGAATGTACACTTATAGGATCCCGCCTCTCGTTTTCACCGACGCGAGTAACATTTTCCACGTTCTCAGTTCGATAGTACAGGTGTCTCGATTGTGGCTATGGCTTTGAAATTGAAAGATTTTCATTCATAATGTTCAATAAACCGACCAATTATACTTCAATTAATTTTTCATAAATTTGCAAGTAGGAGTGAACGCAGCTTCGATTATCGAAGATCATGAGAACTTGTTTATAATTGTTGTTTTTTAAGGAAAACTTTTGCATCGCCTGAAGTTTAGTTTTAAATTTCAAATGTCGGAGTAGACATTTAACTGGCATTAGCTGATTAGAATCTAACTTCTTTGATTATTTTTTCCGCAGAAACTCAAATGGCAATCGAAATAAAAAATGTGAAATGAAATTTGTTCTTCCCATTAACATGGCATTCGATTAGCTCTTAAAAATTAACTTGTCATTTCATATTCTACGAGTTATTTTAAAAAAACCTTTAAAATGGAACATTCCGTATATTCAAATCTCGTAAATATAAAAATAAGCTCATAAGATGAAAGAAGAAGAAGAAAAATAAAAGTTCTTTGTATTTTATCAAATGATGGACATTCTTAACGTGTCGTTTAAAAAAGTAAACAGCGTAAGTTGTCTAAAGTTATTGCATAGTGTTGCTCGAAGTTCCGATTTTAGAAGAGCGTAAAAAAGTATGCTAAGTATTTGTTGCTACAATAACAAATACGAGGCAGGAATGCACAAACAATGACGGAGAAACTTTTGCGAATACGCGAACAGAAAAAAATGGCCACTTATACTCCCGAAATAACGCAACCACATATTTGAAACAACGACAGAACCGTGCTTTTACAGTTGCAAGCAAACCACAAAACAGTACGTACATTTTTTGTAGCGTTTAACGAACTTGCTTTGAATTTCAACTCGACTCGCCGTTAATATTCTCGGCAAATTATTTGCAGTTTAACTACGGCTGTCACGAAAATCTATAATACATTTCTAAAGTTATGTAAACGTTTTGAGTCGTACGAATATTTGTATTCTTCAATTCATATATGAGTAAAAATTTCATGTAAAATGATTCAATTCATTTTATTAATTAGTTATATATTTTGTTTTTTGCACATTAATTTCTAAAATAACGTACTTAATATAATTTGAGTTAAAAAGTGAATTGCTCGATGTTAAATTTAACTTGTTTCAGTTCCTTTGATAACCCTAACAATTAATTCTCAATGTGATTGAATTATAATTGATTAATACTAAAAGATGGGGAAGCATGTATAAGATAATGAAGATAATGTAAATAAATAGCAGCATTGCACTGTACAAGTAATTTTGAAAGATAATGACATTGCGAAAATGATTGAAGTAAATTTATAATCAAATAAACAGAATCAAAAGATAATGATAGTAATAATTAGTCGAAGAATCGGTTTAAAATCACATCACCGTTTCAAAAAATCAATTTTGCAGTAATGACAAAAAAATAAAATATATTACTGCAGGAAATACTTTTGTTACACCAAATGTTAAAGCCAAATTTTATCTACATGCTGATTAAGACTGAATCAACATTGCAAAAACGTTAATTAACAATAAGTGAATGTTCCTGCAACGTTGACTCAGAGTAAAGTAAACATCTTCGCCAATGTTTATTCAACACAGATTGAAAAGAAGTGAGTACTTGATATCACTGGCAATAAAGACACGGGACGTCGGTTCTTTCATCTGCGATTGATTAGGCGACGCTGGCAATCAAATGCGCGGGGTTGGAGTAAAAAAATGCTGATGCCTTAATTTCTCGCCATCGAGTGCAAATATTTGCACGCCAGCCACAGCGTGAAATATTTTCGCACGAGCGACGGACGGGCCGAGTGACACGCATGTGGTACACGTGTTCAAGTTTTATGTTACCATTTAAGTAGCTGAGTACGAGGCATAAAATTCGACTTAGCGCAGGAAGCGCCGTGTTAGTCCGCAGTTTTGTCGGTGGTATTAAATCACGGAGCGCCGAAGCGATTCTCTTAGAAGAGACATTTGAAACCAGTTTGAGGATCAGCGAGCCGCCGACGTCGCTACATTGGCCCGATTGCCTTACATGGCCTCTCCTTTGCGTCGCCTTTTAAACGCGCTTTCAAACATGTCGTAGCGCTGTCCTTTTCCGCTTCGACCGTTCTTCTTTCGTTTCGCTCTGCTTGATTTTTGCAACCACGTCGCGCGATAACTGCCCTTCCCCTTGCCATCGCGGTCTTTTTCATTTTCGTTTTCATTTTGCGCATAACGAGCCCTCGAAATTAATCGACGCCAAACTCCGCTAGCAATTGACTTGTGCGGTGGCACGTGATGTGGTCTGGTATTGTGGCGTTTCACGGAAATTTGTTAAAGATGTAGATGGTCCAGTTGGCGAAATGAAGAAAAAAAATGTCGAATAAAAAATCGAAAGAAACGAAAGGTGAAGGATTTCAGTTGATAGAATGATGAGGTAGTGATAGGTATTTATGGACGCGCAACATCGGTTTAATAGTGTGTTAAGTAACGTCCGAGTGAGCGAAGTGGCAAAAAGAGAGGCTGAGAATGAAGGAACGTCTTTCGTTAATTGAAAACATATACTCGTCGGAAATGTATAGCGACGCAATAAAGTGAAAAATGCAAATTCTTTTTTTGGCGTTAAAAAAAAGGAAGATATTCGGGGTATTTCAAATTGCAATTGTTTAAACTACATACGATGTTACATTAAATCGTTTTTAGGGAAAAAATGTCTCGCATCAAGTATCGTGAAACATTGTAACTGGACGTGAAGAGAGAAAGTTCCTAACTCCGAAAAAAAAATAATGAAATGTAAGAAGATCTGAAACCACACTTCGTTGTCGGACCTTACTTTTTCCAAATCGGTCATTATTTACAACTCTCGACGTGACTATTTACTACTTATAAAGTTGGAAAATAAACGTAACTCTGCACCCATCGGGGCATAATTTGCAACGTTCACTTAGCCTGCGAGAAATAGCGCCGCCCGGGAGGTACGACGGAACTTTGAAGAAACTGTTTAGATCGGGTGTTTTGAACTGACCGCCTAGAATTCCACGACAACGTTTCAACTATCAAAGTAGATTACGACGCCCGCTCGGAAAGTTGCTTGGGCTTTCCGGTTGTTGTGGACGATAGCTTCCGGTGTGCCGAGAGTCTCGGCAACTTCTTCGAGGCGACTCCAGGAGGAAAAGTAAAGTCCCTCCGAAGATGAAGTTACAAGCTGACGGTGCGGCCCGCGAAATTGATTTCTATTGTTTTCGGTTTCGAGCACGTCGAATGATTCTTTCTCTCGGAGCAATGTGTTTTTCGTCCGACCAATCAGTAGCGAACCAACAACCTCGGACCTCGTTTATTAATGGAACTTTGTTTAGACGGTTAGAGCTACTGTTTGCCGTACGGCATTAGAAAACAACGGAACCGAATTTCATTTTTTATTCTTCCTAATGTTAGGTCAAGCGGAGAACTCTATCTAAAATTGCACAGAAAAAAGAAACTAACCGTGACAGGTTTGGAATCTCATATAAACGTACCATGAAACTGATTTTGATTCCATCTCTATGTTCCCAAGTTTATTCAAAGAATTTTTAAAACGTAAACTGTTTTACCGACATTGCACCTTGTTTACAAATTCCTCTTTTTGTACACACATATATTGTATGTAAATCAACAACATAAAATTCTATCAGGACCATATCAATGTCGTGGATTACACTAGTATAAGTATACACTTCAAAAAACGTTATGCACTGTGTAATACAGTAAATATATTCTACATACGTTCTTAACTTTAAAAACATTTTGATTGAATATGAAATATCAATGAAAGACGAGAAGATTGAGACACCGATAAAAATGGACGTTGAAGCAAAGATTGAAACTTCGTCGACTTCGCTCGAATGATCTTGATCAATAATGTCATGTATTATAACGGCAACGATTTCTGAATTTCTGCCGAATAATCGCTTTCGGTGTGTCAAAGGCTGGAATTATAATTAGAGTGGAATAATCCCGTCTCAATGATCTAGAATATTCGAGACCACTTAGCCAACGTTTTCAGGGCTCTTAGGAACTAGTTTACGTCGTTGTTCAACAAATTGATTGAGCCCGTAGTCGCCATTGTCTCTTCGAGGCTCAGCTCTTAATCACGCTCCTTCGTTGCGGAAGAGTAAAATGGGCAGTCAGAAGCATGGACTGGTTTTTCAACGTTTGAAAGTTAATATCTGATTATCATGCAAAAATCAAGTAAGTGTTAGGAGACTTGACCAAGAAATATGATCGGAAAATAAGTTTAAAATATAAATACTAGTCAATAAAGCATGTCAGTAATAATTTTGAAAATCACATTGAAGAAACAAGTGCTTTTCAGTTGTCATCTGTAAAGACATTTTTTTAAAACGTTTAAACATCTTCACACAAGACACTTGTTTTTGCAATGTGAAGAACTGTTAATTAATATTAGTATTAATGATTAACGAATGAAGGCGATTGACATCACTATCACTAGAAAAAATAGTCTCTTGCAAACGACTTGAATTAAGAAGTTTAGTCATTTTAAACTGCTTGTTCTGGTGAAATTTCTTATTTTAAGTACTTTAAAACTACTAAACTTCTTAATTTAAGTAGTTTATAAGAGACTTCTTTTTGCAGTGATAACTTTCATTGAATAAAGTATAATTCTTAATTACTTAAAGTTAACCGTATTCTCAAGTTCAAGCAATTTACACGATAATTTTCCTCCTTACAACGTAAGAGATCTAACATTTAAAGGATCACAGCTTAGCGTTAAAATAAACACAGTCGACTCGCGCCCTCTCACAGTCAAAGTCCAAAAACGCACGTAAGTTGTTTATTTTACTCACCACGGCAAGTAAGGCCTCGTTAGTATTCGTCTTACTGTCAGTTTCATATGATATTCATATAATGTCTTTATTCTTCGAATAACAGCTGACACGCTGCTGTCCAAAAACATCTCGCCACTATCTTTGTTCGGAAGGCTCTGAAACAACAATGGAGAATTAGAATGATTGAATTTTCTTCAAGGATTATTCTGACTACATATATATTGATTACATAATATACCATTACTCTAAACATAAATTAATTTTTGTTATAAAAAATAATATAGAAATGAAATGCAGTTTACTTTTACATCTTATGGCTTATCTTTTAAATCCTACTCAAAACTTGACGCGTAAAAAAGATGAAAGTCGAAAGAAGAATTGTCCGAATTGCGGGCACTAATTTTTGCAACGCGCAAGAGAACATTTGTCAAGTGATAGCAAACATTTGTTCGTGTCCGGAGCAGGCAGATTAAATTCCGAGGTGTCGGCGCGTCGCATTAATAGTTCGGTATTCCTGTCTGTGCGACTTGCTAGGTCAACGTTAACAACGCATAACCCTTTAAGCCGCTGATGTGGCGTCGCGATAAGATCAAAGAGTCGACGCGTTATCACGCGTTCGTCCGACTCGGGCGCGAAGCTCCGCTCGCTTTGCCGAAACGATAAAAATGTTGATAGCGGTCCCGAATCTCGTTCATCGGCGTTTAATTGTGACTAATTATGGCCACCCGCGACGACCTTGCGAAAATAGGCCCGAGCCTATCACAACACTCGCAGGAATAATAAACGAAAGCGGCGAGAAATATTGGCGAACGCGGCCGTTTGTAACAACGCCGGTCGCTTTGGCTTTGTAAACACCCGGTTAACGCCAAATGCCTTTCCGAAGTGGCGATAACGTGTTTTAATAATTGACGAAAACACGCCGATACCGACGTGCAAATATTTATCGTACAATAAAGTCCGGCCGCGGTGACGTAAACCGAGCCGGGTTTTCGCGTAAATCATTTGCCGCGCCTGGGAAAAATCAAGCGCCGTTCCGCAACGGTTTATTGCGGAATTATAAATGCACGTTATCTCTCGTAACTTTTGTTCATAACCCTGTTCGAAACTCCGCTTTTTTTTCTCTGGCTTTCACTTTGTTTATTTTGGTCGACGGATCGAGTTGTGGCAAATTGGTTTTAACCTCTCTCTGAAACGCAATATGAAGATCATAAAGCACGGGTGGGGCAATAAAAAAGATTATAAAAGAAAAGGGGTTAGAAGAAATAAGCAGTAATTGAAATTAATGATCGAAGCTTATGTTTAAGAAAGTTTGGAAAAGTGTTGCAGTCAAGATGTTTCTATAAAAATCCGGATCAACATGTTTAAATTTCATATCCATGTATGAATTGAAAATATTTTAAATCAATAATTTATTGCACATTTATGAATGCATTTTTTATTCTTTCCTCTCTTTACCTGTATGTAAGTTTGCGGTCTTAAATGAATGATATATTTAATTGCATCCAATTACACGAGACTTGAAGCAAGTGATTTTCAAAGAATTTCTTTTACCATGTAACTTGCTTAATTTTACCGATAGGCAAAAGGGGGGAGATTGAAAAACTGGGGTTCCAAAACCGAAGCAACGGAAGGTCCAAAAGCGAGAATAATCGAAGCAGCGAACCGCAAGACAACAATGACGGAATCAATCATGGAAACGAGTGAATGTAAACGAAACGAAAACAGTCGAGGCGGCGATAAAAAATCGTCCTTATTTGACAAGATGATTATTAATGAGCTCGCACGTCGGGCGTTATCGAGCAATTGGTATAAACAATGATTAACGACGGTCGGTTGCGCGCCGAGGATATTGAGGAGCGGAACTTGAAAAATGGGCCGAAATGGGCGCTAATGCTGTAACCGTGTGAACATCCCGTGGCAGCAATTATCCCGGCGCGCTTCGACGTAACGCAATTACGCGGGGAGAAAAGCGCCGATGTTTTCTCCTGGCGGCTCCTTCCGCGCGGCTAACGCCTCACAATGGATTAACGTCGCGTGGGCGTTGCCGACATAACGCGGCTATTCGCGAGGAACAGGACCACCCGCGCGACGCCGGCCGGGGCCAGCCTCGGAATCGTTCGTTCCGATTCCGTTTGCCGCCTGTCGATGTCGCGCCGCGTGTTAAACAGCCGAGCGAGAATAACAGCCGACTTTCGCCTCGCTTGTAACCGACTGTGTCCTGCCATTCGGAGGACACCTCCACGAGAGAACGCCAACCTCCGAGTGGGCAAAAGGACACGATGGGTGATGTCGAGCAATTGTATTTAAATGTCCCGCCGGCAATTCGAGCATGTACCAACTAACTATCGACAAGTATTAAAATCTTATTGAAGGTTGATCGTCTTGAATCGTATCTCGGATTAGGAGTGATTCCTTTTACGAAAAAAGTGTCGGTAGTATGTATTGATACGATTGCAATGATGATGGTGTAAAAATAATATATTATTTAGAACAAATAAGGTATTTGCTTAAAGTTTGCCACATGACAAAGTGCACTGAGAAAAATAGATACTCAGATTGATTATCCAGATAGTCAATCTAGATAGTTAGGAAATAACCAATCATTTTGATTACATACATAATTTTTTTTTACATGTTTCATAACTTCACTTTTTACACTGGTCATCTAGATATTTACTTTAATTAATTATAAAATTAACTCCTTGACTATTTGCAGAAAATCCTCACCTATCTCCAGATAATAAAGTTGACTATCCGAAATAGTTAAAGGAACTATATAGATAATTTTTTTAACTATCTATTTCTCTGAGTGTGTTTAAACAAATGCATGATTTAAGTCAGTTTAAAAACAACAATAAAACGACATTAGACATAATGTAAAAATTGTTAATTGTCACCTCGAAAATTTTTCAGCATTCGTGGCACCTTGTCGTGTAGCAAACTTCATGTAAATGAATTTTAACTTTGAAGAACTACCAAATCAAAACTCATTTTTTTCCAAATTGGTTAAGATGTTTTTCCTACCAGTGAAATAAAAAACGTTGGTACTTCGAGTCCGAAACCAGTGTGACCAACGAATTATATGTAAAAGGAGAAAAATTATTAAATTGTTTATCCCTAAAATTCATATATCTATTATAGAGTGAAAGTGAATGTAAAATGTCAAATTTCTGGAACAACTTTGTCAATTTATTAATAATATGTTAGGAAACTGTGATGTACAAGTAATATATATTTCGTTTCCCTATGATTGACATAATATAATTTCAGACAGGCTTTAATCCATTTCATAATGATTACGCCTTCCGTCCTTAATTGCCTAGAAAATGTAAATCTGCATACGCTTATGTGACATTTATTTGGTCCGCACGCAAACAGATGTCGCTCGACGGGCGGCGGATGTACAGATTTAGGGAAAACACACGAACAACAATGGAATCCCAATACTGTCTTCGCACCTACGGGACACGTCGGGCCTTGATCTCCGCCTTTCGAACATTCCTTTCGTCGGTCTCGAACGAGCACTGTAAATAATGGCACCTCGACAAACATTTGTTCCGTCGACTGCGAGCTATATTTCCGCCGCGCGCACGCATGAAATATCGATACACAATGTCAAACTCCAACCGATACGGCTTTACGGCCCGAGTCAAATTATCCATGATTCTAATTTTGTTGGGAACTGTCACGAAATGTTTTGAGGTTTGTTAAATGGACTGTGAGGTTCAATTTTTGAGATAGTGATGAAAACGGGACAAAGCTCAAGGCCTATTTCGACGATTTATTATTTTTTGAACGAACAAAGGACAAAAAATGCGGACAATGCACCATTGGGGCAGGATGAGGGTCACACAAAGTCAAATGAACATAATACAGCTACTTACGAATATAAACGTCAAGTTATAAACTGTTAATCTTGATGGGATTGATAATGTAAACAAATGAAACGGCATTATAATTTATTGTTTATTAAAAAGTGCAAATGGCTGGTATAACTTTTAAAGCCGAGCAATGCTGGCCATTTGAAATTTACGATGGGATGACTATTGTACGTACAAACCAACGTGATTTACGAAAACTAGGACATCTCAACATCATCTAAACACTTCATTTTGAAGCGATGTAATCTGAGAGTCTCGAAGCATTTCGTAGATGTTCGTATTTTATAAAACGAAAGCAAGAATCAAAGGCGCATGATGGCAATTTGAAAGAACGAGTTTCAGATTGAATGCAACATTGCACAGCGACGCTATTAAAAAGTTATATAAATACATATCGAATGGAAACAGGTACAAAAGACCATATCTTCGAAATTAAAGCGTTCATATCGGCGAATTCTGTTCGGCTCTTGTTGCGTCGTAGTGCGGAAAAAATCTTTTATCATGGAAATTATAGACTTCTGCTTGAAGTTCAGATTGAACAAACAAGAGGCAGCGAAAGCGTTAGTGGATCCGTGAATAGAGTGCCAGTGATCGCCATCAAGATTGCGCACAGGAGTGTGCGAGACTTTTAAATTCATGTGTCCGATAGCGAAATTTACGTGGCCAATTAATATTTACAACAGTCGCTATTCTTTACGGGTCGAATTTCACCGGCGCATTCTTCTAGCGTGTAAAGTTTTGCAAATAAAGTGTCGCGTGCATCTAAATGCAATGCGGATGCAGGGTTAGAGCAAATCTCTATGATATAAAAACATTGCTAAATGGTAATCTCAAATCGCAAATTGAAATGTATGCAAGCAATTTAACAAAATTTAAAACTACTTCTATTGCACTGAGAAAAATTGTTTGAGATGAAAATTTCATAAACTATGATTTGAGTTATCCTTACTGAAAATTCAGTTCAACTGGTCGCCCAACAAAAAATTAGTACTTACAACTGGAAAGATAATTGCAAAACTATAATTTGACTTATTTCTATTCAACTGAGATTCGATTATTTTAAAACATTGCAACGATGAGCGAAATGTTTCAATAATGTTGAAATGATTAACAGGTAGTTAAATTGATAATAATTTTTAATTCAGCCAATATGAAACGACACGAGCTTAGGCTATAAAATGTTTAATAAAATATTTATCAAACTGAGGCTCGCGTTTCGAGACGTCTTCAGGTCGCTTGATTATCGCCACTGTCATAAATATCGGCGTGACTTGGGCGAATACGACGAAAAAGAAAACAAAGTCAGATTTAACGGTGGTTCAAGCTATTCGGCAGATGCCGACTTGTGATCTCTTTGTGTATTTGTGAACTTTCGCGGACAAAGGATTTATGTTTGCAAAAAATAGTTGTGTTATTTATCGCGTTCTGAAGCAATAAAACTGTTCTTATGTGTTTGGAAATGTGTTAAATGTGTAACATGTATGCTTTATATCGCGGCAATAAAAACAGAAAAAAAAAAAAAAAGAAAAAGAGAAAACTGATTCCATATACGCAACGTTACGAGTAGCAAATTCTGAATTACAAATACAGTAAATTATTCGGATACTGCGCCGAAAAATGTGTACGTATATATTTCATCTTTACTGTTCCGAAAAGTTAAATATTTGTATAGGAAGGATTGACATTTTTTTGACATATCAAATTTTATTGACATAATCTCCATTTGCCTGGAAATCGAACCAGCTCGTTGTATTACGACAAATGTGTTTGCTATGGAAAATCACGTCCGACGATTTGTTACTTCACATGATTAATAGCCGTCGAAAAAAATGTTTTTATAGCAAACAAATAATAGACTATAGAAAGCGGAATTCGTACGCGATGCTTATTAATTCATTTACATATATTTCTGTGAAATAACTTTAAATTATTTATACGAGTTTATTGGTTGAACATGTTAAATGACTTTGTTGCAATTGTTAATATGGATAGGATGTTATGACGTAGCAAAAAATTACACTAAATTTAGTGTACGTTCAAGCATTGAGCTTATTGCAATGTAATATTTGCAACGTGAAAATGCATTGATATAAAATTATGTTTCGCCAAGCAAAGAGCTGAAAAATCAATAAAATAGTAAAAACAGAGTACGTTGCAGTACGACAGCAAAACATATGCTGTACAAATCAAATGTATTTTTATTTCTGTGATAAATATATGTTTATTTCATGAGAAATCGGAGAATTCAATATCACAATCACGAGTGAATGAATTCGCAACAATTTTTATATATAAATTTTGCTTATTCACCAAAATAAAACTCAACAATATAAAATTTAATATAAACAATTATTCCACTTGTTATATTATTTGCAACAATATCCAATTTGTATTGAAGAAATAGTATGCTAAATATTCAGGAAATAAGATGTTAAAAATACAAACCAAAAGAAATATTTAAATATGATTATGAAAGGAGGTTGAGAGGCTCGTCAGCGTTAGGAATAATATGTTCTTTTATCGTAAAAGATAACACGCAGTTAATTACGAAGTTACGTACAATTACGTATTCAAAGTTTCTCGTCAACTTATGTTTTAATTAAACAGATAATTGCCTAAAGTGTTTTCACTGTGTATATGTTGCTCTCATAATAGAGAAATCAATTAATTTATATTAATTCGTAGTTCCATGAAAGAAAACAATTGTTTATTTTGTAAATTGTGATTTCATTGAATCATTAAGATACGTATTCATAAATAAAGTTCCGAGTATTAATCGATTCGTCTGTCGTGATAACAAACGAAGATACAGAACTTATGGAACAGGAATGGCGAAATAATAAAAATATGCTAGTTACGTACTTTTCCAAAACACAAAACGAAGGACGGGAAATTGTTTTAAAACTGAAGCAAAATATTTAGAACCTTAATTGGCAGTTACAATATCATTTTCTCCGTGCAAATACGTATTCTTAATTACGGTGCATTGTTTGTTCAAAAACAAGTTAGTTATACTTAATTACATCGTTGTGCATTCATTACGCTAAACATGTCTGTACTTTAATTAAAAAGAACTCTTTGTATGTTGAAGCGGTCTTTTCATATTTCACATTTTGTTGCCCGTTTAAGTACCAGAATTCGCACTCCACAATTATTCATTACTTTCGTTTTGCGACTCCTAAAATGTTTGCGCACCTTTAAATGCCTGCATCGCGCTTTTTATACTGTCGTTCTATTCGGTTACACTTTAATGAATAAGAGCAGGATCTCGGAACGACGCGGACCGAACTTCCGAATAATCCTATTTATTGCATTCCTGTCTTTCGTGATTCATCGGTTTAAAATTAAAATTTGGGCTTTGTGTAAAAACGACTGCTAGCAATGTACATCACAAAAATAATTTAATGAATTTGTAGTTAAATACAACAATGTTATAGAAGTACTTCTATAAGTCAGTTTTTGAAAATTTGTTTAATGAATGAAAAGGAAAAAACTTAATTTATTTATAAATTAATGGACATTAAAATAAAGACGAAATCGCACTGACTCAAAACCAGTAATTATCCTTACATCCCCCGATGCGAGCAACATTTTTTGTCACAAATCCATAATGCAAATTGTCTACCGGTGAAACATAACTTTGCCATGTGCTATGCGAACAAATCTTATTATACACGGGTTTGAGTGCAAGTATGCATGAGCACGTGCAACAGAGATCATTATGCACGACGTACATAATGATCAATTTGCAGACGGCAAACAAACAAATTCGAAGTCTTTTTTACGCATGAGAAGAAAAACTTTTCGACCATAAAATTACGTTACGAGCAGTATTCTTGTTTTCTTATGAATTGAATTAACTTGACGGTTCGTCAATGTAAGTCGTGGAGAATGATATCGACTGTGTACAAATTTACCTCGGATAACGAAAGTTTTTTTAAAATAAATAATATTTATGTTTAAAAACGAGCGTGATAAATAATTATTTATAAAAAAAGAAAATATTTCTGCGTTTTAAATAAATCTTCGTGATTGAAACAAGTTATTAAATAATAAAAAACAAAGGTTCACTTGAATTTAATATCTATTTTTTGTTTAAATATATTTATTAGATGTATGTATAAATATGAATATTATATAATTCATATAGTGTTTTTTGAATGTAGTGATATTCCATATCACGTAACGTAAAATTACACATTTTTAATTGTTTTAACATATCAAAATGTAATGATTTTTCGCTTCTAAGATTGCAAAATTGACACGAAACAGTATCACTTTGCTATTTATATCACTCGAAGCTTTGCATCATCTCATCATAGATCATCGGGTAATTCACCGAGTCTTTGATGAGGAAAAGGGGCTAGTATCGCATTCACCTTGCTCATATCTATTCTTATCAGAGGCTGTAACCACGTTTGAGACCCGGATGACAACATTTCATCCGATAATGGAACGCGGCTTTCGTTGTAGAAATTGAGTTTTTAATTAGATTTATCTCATAAGAGTTATCGACGATTGCTCTTTATCGCATAAATACTGGAATTAATCGAGCCGCGATATAACGCCGGCCCGAAGTCGTTTATGCCTTTTCTTACCTTCACATTCGCACGCAGGCGCACACAAATGCGCACACGCATACACACGAGAGCGTCGAAAACCTGATTCACATTTTTCAATAACGAAATTCGCAGTAAACATCGTCTTTTCATTAACGACCAGCCGTATCGCTAAACGCTAAGTGTGACTGAATAATTTCCTTCGAAACCTAATTACCGTCGCGCGTGAAATTCGAAGCAGTAAACTATACGTTTTCGCAGTAAACCATATCTATTCGTTGTCTCTCAGTATTGCTAATTAATTGACGATAACATTATATTTGCAGTGAATTTGCGTTACTTAATTGTAAATACATATTTTTACGTATAATTTATCAGAAATATTAAATTAATAAAATTTCGAAAGATTGTTTTGAAAAGTATAGATTAATTTAATTTTACCGATACCATGTTTTCTCCGCATTTATATATATATATATATATATATATATATATATATATATATATATATATATATATATATATATATATATATATATATATATATATATATATATATAAAATAAAATAAAAATCTTTCATTTCGTTTTTTTTTTTTTCTCTCACAAAAAATATTTTATACTCTTTTTTTTTTTTTTTTTTCTCTATCTATTTTTTTCAATTAATTCTTTTTTTGTTACATACACACCTATTCTTCTTTTTTCCCCTCTTTGAAATACGTGGG
>JABFOV010000124.1:0-53248 GCA_022817685.1 Aradophagus sp. ZL-2020 | reverse complement strand
GTAAAAGCTAACCAATGAAATCGCTGCTTTTCAAAAGGAAGCAATTTCATTGGTTAGCTTTTACATTTTTACTGTAATTTTACGTGATATGTAGTGTAATTTTACATTCTTTTTTTACAGTGTATGTTTAGTGTTGTATTTGTCGATTTCAATTTTTGAACATAGAACATTTATTAAGTCAAATACGTGTGGCAATTTGCCACGTGGCAAACTTTAGGCACATCGAAAATTTTAGTTACAACTTTATTCAGTTAGATTTACTGAATTTTCAGTAAATTTACTAAATTTTCAGTTGGATTTGCTGAATATTCATTTCAAACGTGACAAAAACAAAGAATTGATTTTCAGTTATTTAAACTGAAAACTTCAGTAACGACAATTTTTACTGAAAATTTAATTGAAATTACGGAACGCCGTTAACTTTTTTATGGATTGCGAAATTTCGACCAATAAGCTTTCTGGAAATGTTACAATCCATATTCTACAATATCGTTTTCTCGATGTGTAAAAAAAATCTCTAAACGAAAGTTCAATCCATAATTCCATCAATTAGGTAGTTCCTCGTAACAAATGAAGCCGTTTCATTGGTTCGTTTAAGAATGAAATTCTCAAACGTTCGTTAGCAGTACTCTTAAAAGACCATATAATTCATTATAATTTAATGTATTCAAAAAGCGATAACAAAAATGACTATTCATCAAAAAAACAGGTAGTTAAAATGCAATTGGAAATAAGTATTTGTTCGAGACTTAAATTTTAATTTTCATTAATGTATTGAATTCAAAGAAACAGATGCTTTTTGTTTCCTTGAATTGAAAAACAAAAAGAAAAACGAATTAATGCTGAAAAACAAATTAACATGCAAGCATTTGTTGCACCATTAACTAATCCATCCTAGAAAAGCTCTGAAAGACCGGAGTTTTTCAAAAAAAGAATCCTCTTCTCGGTATATTAATAGCCTCGGTCTTCCACTTAAATTCCAGCCGCTCGATTTTGCCCTCGTTCTTCATGCGCATTAATTGCGCACATTAATTATGACGCGTAATCGTCGTTTTATTATGCATTTGACAAGGAAGGAAAAAAAAAGCATTTGAAATTGTAGTAACTTAATCAACAGGCGCGATTGGCCATTATCGCGCGAATGGATACTCGTTTATTATCAAGTACGTTTATTGAAATAATGGATGCGCCTTGAACAGAAATAACGCCCACTATTGATAAGCACTTGTCTATTCAACGCGTTGCAACGTATGAAAAACGTACAACAGTCGAGCGCGGTCCTTTTCGAGCCGCGTATCAGCCGACGCAAGTAGACCTCATTTGAGGACTTTTTGTTAATGCGCGAACCCGGCGATTCAAGTTGGCCAAGAGGTCACGGCAACGCGCGCTGAAAACTGGCCACGTTTCTCGCGTACTTTCATGACTTTACAAAGAAAATGTTTATCGTCTGTAAAAGTTTCTTCGCCAAAGCTGTAAATACATTTTTCATCCTCCCTTTTCAATTTCAAGTCGTTGAAACATTCCTCGCCATTCGTTCAAAAGAATGTCCAATTTGCAAAAAAACTATCCTTCGATTATGACTTTAAACAGATATAAAAATTAATTCCGCAAAATTCATCATTAATAAAATCATTGATAAAATTATTTTGTAAAAAATTACAACTTTTTTTGCAATGTCAATTTTCATTAAAACCGTTGAACTTTCGAATGGATAGAGGGAATGAAAAAATGTCTTTCTGATATTTAAACTTGCTTCAATAAATTTGAATTTCAATATCGATTTGATATGAAACAAAAATTGCGTCCAATTTCAATTCGCAAACACGGGTTACATCACGCGCAAACAGACAATGTGAAAAAGGATGCATTAATGAAAATTGTGTTTTTCAGATTTCTCGACCACTCGTACCGCCCGCGGGGAATAATAATCTACAGTCCAATGATGCCAACCTATCTCGTCAATAACGCAAACGTTTCCTCGACCACCGCATCGGCAGTCGGCGTGCCCCAGTCCTTCAACAATTCTTCCAAGCCGGAATTAACGCCGACAATGGTGTTTTCCAACAAGAGCACGTTATCGCCGGCTCGCAGCGACGTTCCCTACGTTAATACCACGGACAATTCGGTTCTGCCGCTTTGCCCGCTTCATCCACCTAATCTCGGTACATTACCAAAATTCAATTCCGACGCACACACCAAGGGCTCAAAGGAAAACTGTTAATGCAACCTGTTTTCAGTTTGTCATGTAATAAAGTACCGAATAGGCGCGTTTGAAACAAGTTTGAAAACAGATTAGAGGGCTATTTCGTTCGATCCAAATTTAAGATAGTTTGCTTAAAGATAATATGTTTGTGGGAAGAATTAAAGTGCAATTTTCAAAGTTGCGATAAAACACGTAGAGGAGAGAAACTTTCGAGTTAGCTAGATTAGAAGAAAAAATGTTTCAAGATTAAATTCCTTTTTTTACATTCATTTCATTTATATTTTTAAGTACAACGAAATATTGTACCACATACGCTGCAAATATAAGTGTCTAGACGAGACACTTGTTTTTCGAGTGCAATCGAACATTCTCTCCTAAATTGACAAATTAATTAATATCCAAGTTTCTTTATAGTGTCAAAGAGTACAGAATGTCTTTTTAATTGAATCAGAGAAAAATAACGTGCACCTCCAACCTGCCTCGTTTCAATGCGAAAAGTAAATATAGCAAAAGAGCAATCGACAAAAAGAGTTAAAGTTATAAGCCCCGGTGCAAAATAGCCATCGCGGTGAGCAGCTCGTTAGTCGCGGCAAAGCGCGAAAACGTTAATTCGGTCAAGTAAGATGATTTGCTCGCGTTCGTTGCAGTCGGGCCTCTTAAAGTGGAGCTGTCACCGCCGGAGATGTCGGAGATGGAAAAGACGCTGGTGGACGTGAAGCAAGGGGGCGCGGGCTCACCGGCCGACTGTGCCCCGAGACACCGCGTCGCTATAATTATCCCGTTCCGGGATCGACCGCAGCATTTACAAACGCTTCTGTACAATTTGCATCCGATCCTGCTCAGGCAGCAAATCGACTACCAAATTTTCGTCATCGAACAAGAAGGTAAGCTACAATCTTTTGCAAGGTGCTTTTCGCGAAATCATAAAATGTCCTAAAATGTGTAATAAAATTTCATGACGGATACTTTTCAATAGATTTTCTTTTACAAATCGTGAAAGATTTATTATTAACTTCAGAAGATATAATATTAATTATTATAATGAATTGATGTTTTAATTAATTTATTATTCAAACTATCATCACAGTAAAATTTTTTCCGCCTGCTATATGCAACAAGAACTGTATACTCGAGTGTGATTCCAGCTCGATAAAATGCAATTTCATTTAATATAGACGACATCCGAACATTAACTCGTCAGCGTCATATCGTTTCTTTGAAACCGGAGACACGTCCGAAGCGCTCTTAGACCAACCATTAAAGTTGAATTGTCGATATATCCCTTAAGGTTGTCTATCTCCGCGCTAACCCGGCAGCGCGATTCGACGCGCTCATTATTTCGTCATTCGTGCAGTTTTTTCGCGAGTAAATCTACGGTTTTATCCACAGCATTGCCCGCTCGGTTGGAACGACGAGTTTTTAAATACTCCAAAACTACAATCCTGAGTTGATACTTTACTCGGGCACCTGTCTAAGATTACAACTGAGATTTGTCAAATTGAAACAAAATATTAAAATTATAATAAATTGGAAAATATCTTCATATCCATTTCATATTTTTGGAATGTAGCAATTTGAAAATTGTTAGTGAAATTCGATAGCAAAATCTGTAATTGTGTACTTTTTATCATTCTATTGACTTTTACAAAATTACATGCTATGTTTCTCTTGGTAAACAAATATCAAAAGTCGTTTTATTACACTTGAGAAATTCGTGTAAAAAAATATGGTTCCATGCTTGTAAATTACATGGATCACCAGACATGATCAATGTATGTTGTGTGATTCGATACGTACTATGCAAGCATATACCATGCATTTGAGCATAAAGTGCATGATATATATGATTCACTCACTGTACCAGCAAGATGCTTGAATGAACCATGAATATTGGGCTAAGTAATAATTAACAATTACTTGAATATATATTTCAAATACTGAAATAATGGCTAATTATTAATTAGCTCAACATGACCAACATGAGCCCATGAACCGTGCTTTCTATTCCTAACAACATGGCATGTTCAGGTACAGCTTGAATTTTTATATATCATGCATAGATCGTGCAAGATTAATCCACTTATTTGCATGCATAAAAGCTCTACTTATTGCTTTTCATCGACTCAAGCAAAAACTATTATAATTTCTACATTAACACGCTAAGTCAAATGCCTAGATAGACTTTTCAATTAAACGCCTTGTTTCTCTCATTACAGGAGACTCGCAATTCAATCGAGCATCCCTCATGAACGTCGGCTTCGTGGAGGCGTTGAAGGAGCGCGACTTCGACTGTTTCATTTTCCACGACGTCGACCTCTTGCCGGAAAACGACAAAAACCTGTACACTTGTCCGGAGCAGCCGCGGCACATGTCGGTGGCAGTCGACAAGTTCAAGTATAGGTAAATTGGTTTATCGACTCATCTCGTGGCGCGAGCAGCCGCATGATTGACTTGCGAATCTTATCTCGGCGAGTTTGATGGAATTTCGTGGAGGTTTATTGTAGACTCGGCGCACCGCCACCCGATGCGCCACAGATTACACTTTTTTTTTTTTTTTTTTTTTGTATTCTTCCGCAGCCTGACGCAGCGGGTAAAATAATGGACCTTATCGTAATTGAAATTTCATATCGAGCGACGCGCGCTCAATAAACAAACGGATCTCGACGCGCGACCTAAGAGGTCCCAGACGACCGCGCTATCTTGATCCTCGCTCGATTATCGACTGAATTTATGTATTGCGTCCGTTCGATTGTTTTCGCGGAGCGACTCGCTCGGGCGAAGACCGTCCGCGAATGAAAGGCAAATATTTTAATGAGCCGTCGGAGGTGGCGTCACGCAGCCAGTCCTTTTAACCTACTTTGAATGAAAAAAGAAATAACTTTTATCTGCTTTTAATCTTAGACACGTCCTTCGAGCATCCCTAACGTCGTGCAACCATTTATAATCGTAAAAGTCGCATTTAGAGTCGCTGGAAAAAGAACCTTGAATGATTTAAGAGTATGCATTAAAAGGGGAAGA
Source organism: Aradophagus sp. ZL-2020 (assembly GCA_022817685.1). Taxonomy (NCBI): domain Eukaryota; kingdom Metazoa; phylum Arthropoda; class Insecta; order Hymenoptera; family Scelionidae; genus Aradophagus; species Aradophagus sp. ZL-2020. Next base: position 48,027 of record JABFOV010000124.1, on the reverse strand, counting down.
CGTTGAGTGCGAAACGTTTGATCTTATGATTAGAGTAACTGATTTTTGAATAATGAGCTTTGGTTATTAAAAACAGAGATACGATTTTGGATTGATGTTAAATAGCGTCTTTTTGTTCAGGTTGCCTTATGCTGATCTGTTCGGCGGCGTGTCTGCACTGACGAAAGAACACTATCGTCTAGTTAACGGCTTCAGCAACTCCTTCTGGGGTTGGGGTGGTGAAGACGACGACATGGCCAATCGCATCAAAGCCCACGGCCTGCATATCACGCGCTATCCTGCAAGCATAGCTCGTTACAAGATGCTTAATCACAAAAAGGAAAAGGCCAACCCTAAAAGGTGAGTGATCCTGAAAATTGCCCTGTTTTTTCTGACAGAGCAATCTTCAAACGACAGGTAAACACAAATTTGATTCTGTCGTCTATCATTTTATTTTCTTTTGTTTGCTTTAACGTTATAAAATTTATCTATTAACTGCACAAACAAATTTTTTCTCAAAATGTTTGGTCACAATCTTTGAAATTTTAATTACATGCTTTTATTTTCTTCGTGTATTTTAATTAGGAGTGAGGAATAATAAATTGTGCCATAAATTTGGTATCACAATTACTGTCTCTTTTCGTTGAAAAGAATTAAGAAATTTTGTCGCAATCATTTTTTCGGTGTCAAAGTCGTAATTTCGGTACGGAGTTCGCCGTCATGACGAAACTGCAGTATCGAGTTAAAGTTTCATTGCACGTAACTTTCGCAGATACGAGTTCCTCAAGAACGGCAAGAAGCGATTCGCGACCGATGGCCTGAGTAATCTCCAGTATGAGCTCGTGGATAAGAAGAAGACGAAACTTTACACTTGGCTGATGGTCAAACTAATGCCACCTCAGCCCAGTTGATGGTTGTATTGGTTCGGATAAAGGGCCGACTTTGCCTGTATCCGAGCGTAATACTACTTGTCCATGGCAACACGGCAAGTCAGTTTGGCAGTTTTGATCGTGTTTGTAAGGACTTTAGATACGGTAAGAATTTTAAGGTGAGGTGATGAAATCGATGTGTCTCACGAGTATCCGTGTCATACCGTGTCTCACACGATTTCTTTCCCTACAAGTACTGAATAGTACTTCCTTGATGAATTGCAGATTGAAACATGCCAAATATTGATCTAACGTCAAAGAGTCTGGATTAGACCGACTGCCTTGTTTTACACCTGGACGTTCCCTAAAATTTTCTGTAACAAGAAACACGTGCAACGGTTTCGACCAATAATTTTGACAATTTATTAAAAAATTGCAAATTATCAAAACCATCGGTTTATAACCATCGGTAAATTATCAAACCATTTTTTGAAAGAAGATTGTTGGTCCCATAAAATATATTATGGGAATTTCGAGTGTAACTGCAAACAAGACATTTTTTTGGACCCAATTTTTTGTGGCTTGAGCATACAAATGTATAGATGGAAGTGAAGCAATCGGTACAGATTGTTAACTATTTTATATTACATGGAACTCGGATTAAATTGAAGATCAGTTCCTTCGTACATTGAACTTGGTGCAGCTGAAAAACGAATATGGTTATTTTTTTCGACGTTGAGCTGTATAATATCGCATTGTCGATTATAACATTCGTATTATCTGTACTATATTAAGCGTATCTTTATCTCGTTACTTCAACGTTGAGCTGTAAAAATTTGTTGTCTTAGAAAATGGCGAGTAAATATTTTTGCTACTTTGTAATTGTGATTTTGCTGAATTCTTCAACTCGTGGGACTTCTGTACATAAGGCATCTAGTTGATTGTGATATTTGTTTCAGCGGTAAAAAAGACTATTGTTTGTCAGTCTCAATAGAAGCGTGTAAGATTAAATAAAGTGCCAAGAAACTTAACTTAAACGTGATACTTGCGTAACATACTTTTTGGCAAAGTCGATTTCGGTGAAAAGTTTTGTCTGTAGAACAAGTCGAACGAATTTTTGCAGTCGCTGAAAAACAGCCGTAACATTTCAACGATGGGCTGCGCAAACTTTTTAAAAGGAAACTCCAACAGCGCCTTTGATTGAAAATTGGTTCGTACGATGCAAAAATAGCGATGCTTTAAACAAACCTGCAAAGAATATTAAACGTTTAATTAAACTGCTTGGAATGGCCAGCGGCTGCAGGATGTAACATTTCAACGAATCGTTTGATATACTTTTTTTAGAATAATCTCTTCACCGGATCCTGTAAACTGTAACGTTTAAGTAATAGAACAGACCGTATGTTCACGCATCTGTTATTTTGTCAAGTGTATCCTATTGTATTATTCATTATCAAATGTAATTTTATTTTTGGTATAGCGTGTATTATTGTACGAAATTCAAGACATTATTATACGCTTGGTAAAATCAAGTAGAATTGATTGAAATACTCAAAAATGTATTACAAATTGATTGTAAAAACAATCTTTTAATCGATTTTGAATAAATTTTAATTTTTTGTGTCATACATTTGGATATTTCAATCTATTCTACTGATTTTCGGTTTTATCGTATTTCGCTGAAAACCAATCCTAACAATATTGTTTTTTCTTAAGAAATTATCAGTGAAAATCAGAGATAAGATAAGAAACAAAATGATAAATAAGGATTGTATTATTTTTTTTCGGGAATTTTGTATTTGTAAAAGTACTAGGTACTCCATTCTTCACTTTGCAGTGCTCAAATGCGTAAATCATAATCTAAAGCAGAACGAAGCTTCCATAGGGATGTTTTTGTAAATAGTAGTCAAACCAAATACATTAAAAATATACATATATATGTCTTTTTTAAAGCTTTTTTATAGGTAAAACTATTACAAAATGCATCCGTTTTTATTTATCAAGTAATTGTTGAACATTTTTTTTTTTCACTCTTAAATTAAATACTTTGAAATGATGCTCAAACTGAAATACGAAGTTACAATCTGATTTCATTGAATTAAATCTTTTTCGAAGTAAAACTTTTTTTATACATATTTTATAAGTTCCTCTCAACCAATCGTTCTAAAAGCCAAAGTTACAGGCAACTTTTATTCGAGCAAACTCGGGTGAAGGAAATGAATATTATCGTAATATCAGCTTGTTGTTTCCAATCATTGTTTAAGTTCCAATCGAATGTTTGACAAGTAATTTGATTGCTCAAACGAGCTTCCGCCTCTTTGACAGTTCCCTTTTATTTCTGTAGGTTACCTTTTCAAAATCAAGCCTCCGTCAACGCTTTTTGTCGACTCGCGTTCAAATCACAATGTATTATGGTCTTTAATTTCATATTACCCACATCTAATTTCGATTTAACATTTTCGTCCATATTATATTTTCTTTTCGACGTCAGCTACGCAGGTGAGAACAATATTTAGTAAACTTTTCAAGTAAATTAGAAAGATTGTTTTCCGCAATTTCCGACCGATTGTGACACATTTTTTAAACTTTAATGCCTTTTCACAATCTTTTGATGCAAATGCAATCAAATTAAAAATGAAATAATTATAAATTGATTTTGAAATATTTAATAAAATGAAAATATTTTCAAAATGTTCAATCTTCGATTAATCGTGATTGAGTATTGATTGACTAGAGCGATACATGTTTGAATATAAAAATAGCGAAAATACATATATTCAAAATTTCTCATTTGCGACAGTAAATAGAAATGTATTTTATATTTGCATGTTAAAAATGAAAGGTATCATGATGATAGATATATGGGAAGGAATCAATTTCCATTGGATAGCCGTGGTTCTTACTGGATTATACACGCATCTCAGGCAATTTTGCTTCATTGGCTTTTGCTTTGAAGAAGAAAACACTAATCCCCTCTCTTTCGATTATTCCTATGCATCCATTATATTTGTCTTTTCTGTTATGTGTCTACTTGCGGAGTACCATTTTTGGCCTAAATCACTAAAAGAGCCACCAGTTCATCTTATGTTCGTTTACGAGGTACGTTGGATTGTTTTTTAAATGAAAAAAATTGTTCAAACAATTTAATTAAAGCCATTAAAAATTACATTTCCATGATATCAAATATCAAATAAGACTTAGAGTATACAGTGTAATACAAATCATTTGCCACATAAAATTGCAATTAATTGAACAATAGTCAGTGTATCTAGTAATCAGTAAATTAAATTAATTAGTTGTAACAAAATTATTTTCTAACAGAAAATACTTCAGTAAAGACGTACAAGTCACTTGTATACTTTTGGTATCGATTTGCAGATATTGGTTGCCGCATTAGTCACAAACTTGGCAATGACTTTAGTTTGGATGCCTTTGATGCATGGAATAGCTTGCTTGACTTCGGAGGCTACTAAATGGGTAAAATAAGAATCTACCATTGTTGTGTAAAAATTAATTTCACACTTAATATAACGTTAAAAAGAACATGTTAAATAATTGTGTATTTTTATAAATTTCCAAAATAAACTTCTGCAGATAGTATGGCTGAACACCTTTCCCATTATGGAAGATTCAGTTGTATTGAAAACATTGGCAAATTACTTTATGTCAGAGGCGGCTTCATCCCATTCGGCTTTGTGTTTATCGATATTATCGTTCCTTTGGATGTTAGATGCCACGGAATCTCTCTATGGAATCTGTGATCTAATAATTAAGTAGTAATGCATTAGCGAATTTGTTTCTTCGATCTGCCACCTAATTTTTGCAGCACTTTTTATTGATCCTAGTATTTAAATTTTTTTGCAGAAATGACTTAAAATCTTCCATGCACAAGAAAAATCATCGTGTTTTTGTGAAAAGAAAAATACAATTTTCAAATCCTGAAGTTTCCAACTACTTTTCATACGACGCATGCAAAAATTTTTGTGCGCAATTGTTGACCAAAATTTATTAAAAACCTACTTGTTTAAATTTATGTAATAATTAGCAAACGTATAGTTCAAAGTGAAAACAGTTACGAAAATAAAAATTGTATTAAAAATTCTTTATGGAATTTCAATTATTATTTTCATATTTACATGTTTGATACAAAACAGTATACATCACAGTTATAAAAATTATGCTTCCTTTTTATGTACAAATCATGATTTCAATAATTTCTTAGATCAAAATAGATTAATATCAATATCTTATGTTCTCAGTATTTTTGATTAAAAAATAAATAACATTCCAAATTAACAACAAAGAACGCTTTACACATCTTCTGATTTATAAACAACGCTTGAATGCGAACAGTTGGTATTAGAATATACAGCCACTGTCAAGATTAAAAAAAAAGTTCTTAGTGCCAAACATATATTGTCTTTTTCTTCCTAACCAAAATGTTTCACATTTTTAAGCAGCTTAATTGCCTTTTTTGTTTTACTCTTACTGATATTCTTTATAAAACTACTTTCATAAATTCATTAATTTTTAGTTAAAAGATTCAACTTTTTATATCCACGTTCAAGTCATTATTATCATCATTTCCCCAATCATTAAGATCATCCCCCCACGCGTTATCACAATCTCCCATTTCACTATCGCCATTAACCATCTTCACTTCAAACTTATTCTTTATAGGCTCTGCCTGATCCACATGCAGGACTTGGGTCTTCTGAATCACTGGCTCCATCTCTGCAAAAAAGTCAATGTCGTCATCATCCTTGATCACTTTCGACTTCGAATGTTTAATATCCAATTCCATGATATCCGAGATGATGAATTTCTTTGGCACTGCAATCCTTTCAACTTCTTTCGCTGGCTTTGCAGGTATCGGAATCTCGTCAAAAATGCACTTATCCTCTTCATCTTTGGATTTCATTTCTTGCTTCTTTACCTCTTGTGTTTCCCAGTCGGACCAAGCATTTTCCTCTTCTGTAAAACTCAAATTCGTATCCGATTTATCCTCACCGCCATCAGGTGATGGTCTTTCCGGCAATCTTAAGGGCACATTCGTTATTCCACCGGTTAACGTATTTGCAGATTGATTAAAAGGAATGTTGTTTTTTTTTGTGTGCCTCTGCAACTTTTTCGGCCGGCCATCAGTAAAAAGTCGCCCTCGCTTGCCTCCGATAACTTCGGCAGAACCTAAAATCGGCACCAAATCAGCGAGAGCGCGTAAAGTTGCACTGACAAGACGATCGTCCGTATCCTTGACTCCAACCAGCAGTTCTGGTAAAATGCAGCTTTTCAGGTCGTCTGTTTGAAATGCGTGTACGAATGAGTTGAGGTGTGACAAAAGAATGAGTCGAATCGATACGTCGCGAACACAAAACATGTCTTTAAGTTTGGGAACAAGGTAGGTTTCGAAAGTCGATCTGCTGAAGAGACCAGATTCGTCTTCATCGCCTAAAAAAAGAAATGTAATATTTTAAATTTTGTATTTTGTTACAAGAATTGAGGGTACAAAGTATGTTAGTTTAGATAGCTTTTTTGCTGAGTTCATTAAATAATACGAAATTTGGTTAGTAAGATTGGACAGATTTTATATGACCTTTTACTTAATGTACAAAATTATCAGAAATGTGCAAGTTGGATATACTTTAGATACCCTTGTGTGTACATACATTTCAAATCGGATTGTGCCTTACGTTTCGGATTCAGTACAAAAGGCAACAATTTAATTTGAGCAGTGCTGTCTAGGAGAACCATTCTAGATAGCAATAATTTTCCTAATTGTTCCGCCACAACTTTTTCAGGGAAAGATTTTAGTTGTGGTACTAAATTCCTGTTTTTAAAAAACAAATGATACAATTATAAAAGTTGTATTATTTTTTGAAATTAAAATTAAAAACGAAGTTGAATCCACACCAAAAATTATTTTCAACTGAAATAATTCAAACTTCCTACATTTATGACAAATTTAATTTATGTTTTTATATAATTCATATGATAACACTTACGAAAAGAATTCTTCTCTTTCGTTTTCATTTTTCAGAGGCAATTCCATTAAAAATGAATAAATATTTATAAAATCATGATTGAAGAAGTCATGATTCAATAATGAAGAAAGAGGTGGATCCAATGAATTAGATGCACTTTTCAGTTGTTGTGAGCATAATTGCTTGAATTCATTCAAACCTGGAACATCGTCTAAAAAATAATAAAACTTATATAAAGTTTTTGATAAACTTAAACTTTTTTCAAATAGTAAATGCCACAGGTCTTAGAAACATAAAAAATATGAGTTTTAAATATGAAAAACGGAGGTATACATTTTGTGAAAAAATTAATAATTTATACAAAGTTATAAATATCTAATTATACAAAACCTGTAGTTTGCAGTTTTAAAACGTGATCTGCTAACTTTATAAAGGCTTTTCTATCGATTGCGGATGAATCTTCATTTATGAGAACTAGGTCCTCATCAGAATAGGTTCTTCTTATTTTTTTTAAATAATCCTCACTAAGGTTTTTGAATGAACATAAATATTCCAAGCCTCCCAACTTCCAAGATCCCTCATTGGTGACATAAATGGAACTTATAGTTAAGCTATTGTGTGAACTTTGGGCTTTTTCATGAAGGAACAACAAAGAACGTAATATACTGTGCAAGCCGACACATATTTGAAGAGTAGATTGTGCTGATATTACTTGTACAAGTGGAGTCACTTCCTCGGTTGCCAGATAAAATTTACTTCCTTTTGACCAAGAAGTAATGTATTTCAGTATGCATGGGTGCCTATACAGCATGCAATTCTAAAAATCAAAAAGTAATTGTAAGAAATAAGATTGTTTTGATAACAATTTAATATTTATTTTATTATGAATAAAATATTAAACTGATATGAACATGTAAAGATAAATATTTTATATTTAATTCAGTTCAATACAATTCAAATTTGTTCAATATTCTTGGAAAGTATTAATATTACAGAGATGGCGCTGAAATCGAGAATAATCAAAACCTTTCATACAGTATTTCAATGTAATTTTATTCCTTTCTTTTTTTAATGCAATAAATTCATCAAACTGTCTATATCTTTACAAGTTTAAAGAGTACTCTATTAAGTAAACAATTCAATCAATAACAGTATAAAGAATATTATTTGTAGAAGGTCATATAATTGATTGGGTATACATTTCATGACAAAAATCAAGATATTTGTTTCACAGCAGTGAAAATGGTGTTAAAAAATTTATAAATATGACGTGTACTTAAAGCTGTGAATTGAATTGAAATGAATTGAAAAATATATGTTAATTTAACATCAAGATAAATACAATTTTTCGGATGTCAAAATTAACCTTAGCAGCTCGCTCCAAAGGCGATGGTTTTCCAAAACTCGCTGCTGAATGTAAAGACGGTTCACTAATAAACAGTGACACATTTTGTGGAATCGAGCCTGGCACGCTGGCGCAATAATGTATCCAAAAATCTGTGATTTCAACGGCCTTTTTGTCAATTTCCAAACCACTTGGGGCACTTTTACCGTTTCCCATTATGATTAAAATTGCACTATGACTGACAATCGATTTTGCCAAAAATCAAAATCAAATCGGTAATCATAACATTTTATGACAGGTTATGGCATGCGTAAGATGGAAGTCAAGTGCTTTAATTGAAAACAAATAAAATCCAAGTCATATATACTGGAGAAAATTTAATCCAATTGTTGCGTGCTCCATTCTGTTAATCTCAGATGTATACAATAAATACAGCAACAAATATGTGATAAAATTGAATTTGACAGCAGGCAACGTCACGTAGCTATCAACACCACGCACTGATTTATTCTATTTATTTTGTGTAGAATATTGGTCAGGTTCCACTCCAGTGACACTTTGCGCATGCACGACTTGTGAAAAACGTCTGATATCGATATGTAATGACGTCACTGGTTTCTGTCGATAGATTTATTTGTATTACTTCTCACAGTAATATAACTTTTCATAAATAATTTCATAAATAAAATTCCAAGAATTTGTACTATACGGAAGCACTCACATAAAAAACTAGAATAGTTTCTTTTCCTGTGTATTTATTTGAGCCAAGTCAGTAACATCAGCAGCGCTCTGAAATGTGCCGCAGATAGAGAAATATATAACTAAATGCTGTAATAGATACATAAGGATTATAATTTAATACTTTTATTATTATTATTTTCTTTGATTTATTCATAATACTTTACTTTATTATATAATATTATATATATTATATTCGTTTTTATTTATTTTTATTATGTATTATAGTCAATTATTATATGATTATATGCATAATAAATTGAAGGTGATATAACAATGCAACTATATTGTTGTATACACTGAGGAAAAAATTTGGTTTCATAAACATGATGTCATTGCCTTATTTATTACGCATCATGTAATATTTATATTTAACTAAACTATTGATATTGAATACAGATTGCTTTGATTTGCTAAAGTATATACAAATAAATATATAATTATTATTATCATGCAGTGAAGAGAGGCAATCAAAACACCAAAAAAAAAGTAAACTTTTCTTATTTAGACAGGAAAAAAACTACTTTTTACTACCTGCATTGGCTTCAAAAGTTTTATTTTCCATGCACGCGTTGCAAAATCTGTTTGGAGATTATTGTTTAACAAATAGGTAACATTAATCAAACATCTTATGATCCTGTTAATGCAATTATCTCTTTTTTTTAATAGATGTGTTAAAATGTTAAAAATAAGTTTATCATTTCACATTAATATTAATATTGATTTGTATCAACTAGTAGTATGTATTATGAAAAACTTTGATTTAAAATATGCAGGACTTAAAATTATTACGTTTAATTGAATAAATCTTTTCACACAAATCTAAAATATAATAATTTACATAATAAATGTCACATTACGTATCAGTCACATGTGGACAGGTACATTTTCAAAGGCGGTTATTTATGTAATAATTCAGTAATTGATAAGTCTGTACTATATCATTGTTATGCTCCAAGTTACTATGGTTACTTTCCTACTTCTGCATACTTTGATATTCCCACCTACGCCAGTTGAATGTTACCCTATAAGCAGTTAATCCTTTGCTACTTGAGTATTACATTCGACTCCTGTCGAACTGACTTTACAATTTCAATTGTATAATTCATAATGAACGACAAGGATGACAGTGCTTGGGTATTTGATTCTTTAGTTGGATTTTTGCAAGGTCCCATTTGGTCAGCACCATTAATGACGTTCATTGAAGAAAAATCATTGAGTAAGACATCAATAGTCATAAATATAGAGTCATTGTAAATAAATAATCTATAAATAAGCGTTGCTGAATGATGTTGAGTCTATACATACATTTAATTATAATTGTTAAAAATATTAAAATTGATTTTTTCGTTATTTTTTAGTATTTGAAGCTGATACTAATGACAGCCCAGAATATCGCAAAGTTTACCAAGAATATAAAAATCTGGTGGATCTCCTTCTGGGCTGTTACATGGAAGACATGGGAATAACCCCAGAACAATTTGAATATGCCTGTACGATGAATAAACATACTAAAATCCCTGTCCAGTTCCACCATGTAAGTATAAGTATAAGTAAATGTGTTCACTGGATCAGTTATGAATAATTAATAGCTTCCTGTTCAATCGTTTCAGACTCTGTTTGAACAAATATGGGCAGCAAACGAATACGAAATATTCAAGAATATGATGATCCAAAAAAATCTGGAATTACAACTCCAAGCTTTGACTATGATAGAGCAAAAATTTGGATTGACCCCAGCTGCTTTTTCAGCGGAAAAGACCACCACTCCTGAGGAAGAACTTGTTATGGAAGAATTACTCAAGTAAACCGTTGTTATTTTTTTCTATACTATATTCCTATTTCATTTATGTTTCCAATTTTGTTTTATTTTTTTGTTTAATTGTCCAATATTTTATTAATTTAGTCGTACGAAAATCTAAAATTTATTAAAATAAAAATTGACAAATACAATTTTTGTAGCAATACTGCAGAAGAAGAATCAAAAGCAGAAGAAGATAATGCTCCAGAAATAGACACAGCGGAAATTTTGCGCGAAGGGCATCGCTTAAAGACAGAGTACAATAATCAGCATGCAATTTTTGAGAACTCGCTACGACAACCTGAAACTCTTACGCCAAGCACGTCTTCAGAAAAGATCTCGGTGTTTCCGCCACGAACTCTGGAAACCTTGAAGCTAAACAAGAGTACAAGCGATCTTCATTTCAAATCCTCCTTAGAATCGATTCCAGAAAAGGAATCACCCCCTGAGATTGAGGCTCCAGTAACAAAAAAAGTTGTAAGTAGTAAAATATATCAAAGTAATAACTGTAGAAATGTTATGCAGTAAGAGATCTTTGTATTTAATTTCTGATTTTTAAATATTAAATATAATTTGAATACAAATGAACTAAAGTACATTAAAAACGAGATATTTACAGCGCTTAAGTAAAATTACCATTTTTTTTCGCCCTTAACGAATATAATGTTTTTATAAATAGTCGTAATTGTTTTCAGGCGACCGACGAGGACAAGAAAAAACGACAGCAGTACTTGAAGGATCAGCGTGACAAACTAGTGGCCCTGAAGAAACAAGCGCGAAGTCAAAGATTAGAGAAAAATGCAACGCGTCCAAGCTCGGTCAGGGTCGCCGCGGAGGCCTCGATCAATGGCAGGCGAGATTTGAACACGCAGATGGACTCGTCGATACTCCAAGTTAGGAAGGCTCTCGCAGCGCGACTCAAGGCAGAAGTTGTCCACAAGTAGTGAACGTCGAAATATATCCTTTCACTCTACATGCATGTCGTTTCATCTTAAAAGCTTTTATTTATTGTTAAATAATTTAACGTTATTTATTGATCGAATCACACACGCCATCATTGTGCGAGTCCATGAATTTTGAATTGTGATTGTGATATACAATTTGCATAATTGCCTTAATTTAATCCTTTTCTCAATTAAGCCGTCGAAAGTTGTTCTTATAAAAGTAACTTTCCTAAAATTTCAATCAAACTAATAAATCTATAATATTAAATTTAACATTGCAGTGATATTTCTGTTGAAAATGAGAACGGAAAGAAAAATGATGGTGCAAATGTGAAAGAGGAACTGTCAGCAACAATAATTCAGTCCTTCTAATTTCACGTTTTATTTACTTAAATATTCTTCTCATTTCTACAACACACTTGATTCACGTTAACATTCATCCGTCGTTTGAAACTATCGCGTCAGTTATGAACATCGACAAGCTTGCAGATTCATAGCACAAAATGCTCGTATCGCAAAGTGCCACATCGACGCCTATGTCTGTCAAAAAATAACCACCGTTCTGCTCTGTCGTTTATTTTCTGTGTATACCTTGGCTTGTATATATAATAAAACACATTATTCGGTTTATTGTAAAGTTCATACAAAAATGTTCGTGTGGAAACTCCTGCACCTGAAAGCGCACCTGTGACTATCTTTACAAATATTACACAGTGGTGAAAAAAGTGCGACTTTTTGTGCTACCAATCATTCAACGACGCTGTTAATTGTTCCATTTTTACTTTAATTCTAACTTATTTTCTTTCTTCCTTTCTTTCTCTTATCGATTCTACCAACATCCAATGATCCACTACTTCTCTCAATCTCACACGGCTTCAAATAAAGTGGAAAATAACATCTCTTGTCAATTACAATCCACGCACCTATCGCACCTGATTTTTATTTATATATTTATATATATATATTTATATATATATATATAACTTTCTTTCTCATTTACTTTTTTAGATTATAGAATTCACGTATGATTTCATTTATTCCAAAAACACCATTTTACCTTTCATTTCTTACTTTTTTTACGCATTTATTTATCATTTCGGTTTCCTTATAAAAAAAAAGAAATGAAACATTAGTGCCAAAAAAAGCCACAGTTTTTCGATAGATTATATAAAGTAAAATGCATATTACTGATAATATGTGATATTGTACATTGTATGAAAATGTTTTTCATTTTTCACCGTATATCATACATGTATATAATATTACGTCAATGATAAATGGTTGTAATTCTTCAATTTGCTTTTGGAAAAAGATGATTGCAATTCAGCATCAACCTTCATACAGAATGTTTCAGAATTTCTTCTTTTTCTTCTTTATTATTACTAATATTATTAGAATTATAAATTTTTATTGATTCTTAGGCAGTGTCCACACCTTTTTAATTCTATTCGTTTAAAATTCTCATCAATTGAAAAATTGTTTAAGTGCTTGTTGAAATTTGACGATTATGAGCAGTTTAGTGATTATAAAAGTTATAAATGTCAGTAAGATTTTGTAATAATTTTTGTAACAGTAGTAATAAACGTGAAATAAAACGGATGTACAAATACAAGAATTAATTTACAGCTTCTCAGCTTTGTAAGAGTAAACAATTTGTTCACGTAACTCTTGAACATCAAAATCTAAAACACTCTGTACAAAATGTATTAAACGCACTCGAAATGTAACACATGACTGCACCATTTCCATCGCATATATTAATTAGTCAATGTTATTTTTTATATTAAACTTTCTTCGCACAAATTCTTTGCACCCGTTATAACGGGCTATTAAGTCTTACATTAAATTTTTTTTATACTTTTCTTTCTTATCATATGTAAATTGTAAATATAGCAAATCATGCTAATTCATTGAACAATTCGTCTATTAAATGAAAAAATTTGCATCAAATCAATGACAATAATTTCATTACTTATTATTATTTTACAGTTCCAAGAAATCTGCATTTCTGTCTTTTTGTCACTTGTACAAAGATGCAAGCTGATGGAAATTTAATGCTTAATAGTGCCTAAAAATATAATAGATAAAATTCATAATAATCATTAATCTGTTTATTCGTTCTTATAAATTGTTTTCATTATTATTAATATTATTTCTTTTTACACGGAGTAAATTAGAAATGTACTAACTTAATTTGATATCTGTACGCTACATCTGGCAATATATTTTCTAAGTTAAAAAAATATGATACATCAAAAACGATATGTAATAATAATTATAATAATAATAGTAATAATAATAATAATAATAATAATAATAATAATAATAATAATAAATCATTGAATTGACGCAAAACATTAATACTTATTCTTAATGTTATCAAGTGTGAGTTCAGGTCATGTGATTTTATGTACAATCATTTATTAATTTCGACAGACTGTATACAAACAAAAAAACAAAAAGGATGCTTGTTTCACTAGCTACACCCAACTCAAAATCAAAAAAGAAAAAAAAACTTTAAAAGTGTCAAACAACGGGCATTAACATAAAAACTCTCATACAAACTCACAGTTACAGATTGACACATTAACTTTATTTAGCCTTTCGTCAAAATTCAACTTAAGATGCAATTTACACATTAATAATAATCGGAGTTCCGCTCTCGATCGAACACAAACGGCGCCCCTTCGCCTCGACTTTCAGTTCCAGTTACACGTAAGGAAAAAGTGGAAACTTGTCAAAAAAATTAAGACAATGATTTAGTATGTTCTATATCTGTAAATTAGAAAAAGGCAAATGTCTTTCCGCATCCTTTAATCGAATCTCGTTAACATTAAATGTGGTTTATATATGTATCTGTATGATCACCTAACAAAATGTATAAACAGTTCTTGCATTTAGTATAGAAAAATACAGTCGTTTCCTATTTACTTGTTTTCTGCAAAAAATGACGCATTAGTATTTTTTTCTTGCATTTGGGAAGTAATAAATTTAGACAATACGAAATAGTGATTTGTACAAATGTTGAAAGAAAAAAAATTGAATTATAAGAACAGACAGAAGATTATGACGAAACAATGTGGTTTATCCAATATCACTGCAAGAATACTAAAAACCCTAAACCTTGATCATTAAAATACCAGAAGCATATCGAATGTTAATTTGTACAATTTAATAACTACTTAGAATTAACAACTCGGAAAGCTCATTGTTTTCAAATACCTACTTTAAGTTCCCACAAAACTTATTCGCTTTCGATAATTAATCTTATTTTGCGTATGTGTACATATATATGCATATATATGCGTGCGTATATACCATATATATTTACAAGGTATGTTCTCACAGTATTACTGGATAAGATCGTTAATCAATCATTCAGTATCTAAAAGTAAATAAAGAGTGGTACACATGACACTAGGTCTGAAAAGTCAAGTCTTACTAAAATCGTAAGCTTATAGAGCCGCCAATTTTGAATGTGTATCGTGTATACGTTCATTTGTCGATTCGATTGGTCGAGAGGGCGCATTGATCGTGTTCATTGTGCAGGCGGTGTGTCTCTCAAAAACCATCGGATTAAACTACGCTTTCTCATTGATTTCTCATGGTATCTTTTACACAACATAGTACAATAGCGTGTAAATTCATAAACGTTATGCGTAAGAAAGTTCTTTTACAAATAAATGAGCGACTTCAAAGTCGCTTGTTTCCATTCCTCCATTCGTACGCATGTGTTTATGCGTTTGCAAGTGTATTTATTCGTGTACATGTATGCCATTTTTTTTTTTTTTTTTCGTTAATTATTACTTTTGCTTTTTCACCATTATTTTCCCCTTCTTTGCCGTCTCGCTCTCTTCTTCCCTCCATTCCCTCGTCACCAACGTCCCATTTTCTTTTGAACTTATATCTTATCGTATATTAATAAGAAAAGACACATATTCAGAAGAACACAGTTTCGCGTCACTGTTCCTCGATTCAACTGTACACACTCATTTACCACTCGTACAAGCGTAACCAATGTTTATCGTATACACTAATCGACAAATAAAAGTATCCCGCTATGACGTCTCCCGCGTCGATGTTTCGTCATTTTAGTTCCGCTGGTGACACTCCCGCCCGATCTATCCGTGAACCACTGGAAGATTTAGATCCACGCGACGGAGAACTACCGATTGGTTGGCGCCGACGCGCGTAGAGGGTACAGCGACGGAGATTATTAACGGTCACAGCACTCGTACTATAGACTGGTCATTTGCCTACTATGACATCCGTTGTCGTTTCGGCGATGGCGGCAATTCAGAATCTTCATCCTCCTCATCAGAATCGCCCTCGTAATCTACCAAGCCCTGCGAAATTGCGGTTAAAATCATTTTCATTAGCTTCGATTAAGAAGTTTTAATTCACTTTGAGTTTTTTTTGCAAAACATACTCTGCTAAAACATTTTGGAAAAAATTCAATTTAAGGTATTTAGAGTAAAAAAACACCCATAATCATAAAATTGCGTACTTGATATACATTGAAAGTAAACTAATGTCATTATTTTTATTATTACTGTTTTACCTATCTCAAAATTATGCAAATATGAAAATTAATGAATAAAATTCAAAATTGATTTTGGAATTACTTACACTTTTACAATGTTTTCTCAACAAATAAAGAAATAAAAAAATAAATTGTACTACAGATACATTTATTATATTACATAAAATAATATATTATTGAACAACTAATAACAATGATTGTGGAGTGTAAGCAGTGACAATAAATACATACTTTTATCAAAAAAAATAACATATTTTATAAAGTTATAATCATAATCAATGCAGAAATAAAATTTATCTCCTCATCGTTTAAAAAAAGGATTCATACATGATATGAACATATATGAAATGTATTTTACATTATTTAGTATTGAAAATTCTTGCCGACAAGAGATGACCAACTCTGTCGGCTGTGAAGTAAAAATGAAAATTATTATTTGGTACACACTTTCTTGAAAATAGTTGATCCCGTTTTCTCAGCCGTACTAACGGTCGTGCTGGGATTCACATCCGGC
Organism: Aradophagus sp. ZL-2020; assembly: GCA_022817685.1. Lineage (NCBI taxonomy): Eukaryota > Metazoa > Arthropoda > Insecta > Hymenoptera > Scelionidae > Aradophagus > Aradophagus sp. ZL-2020. Next base: position 31,313 of record JABFOV010000124.1, on the reverse strand, counting down.
GGTATGGAGGAGTCGTTAATGATAGGTGTACTGTTGTTGACTTGCGATTGTTGCGCTGTTGTGTTATTAGTAGCCGTGTTATTATTAAGAACAGTCTGTTGCTGCTGTTGCTGCTGTTGCTGGCTCTTTGAGTCAATGGGCACAGGATTTGGTGTGGAGTTTGGCGTTGGTGACTGCTTTTTAGCAGAAGTCGGTGAGACAAGGTCCGCAGCTGCCGCTGGAACAACCGCCTCGCCCTCGTCAAAGTCTTCCTCCTCATTAAACCAAATCTCTTCTTCCTCGTCCAGCTGCCTTTGATCCCGCCTATATCGATTGCTTCTCAATATCGTTGGTGCACTAAATTAAATGAAGAAATTATGAAAATTGATTGTTAGTCTTTTTACATGTAAGCAAGACATAAAAAGAAAATTTTATATTGTACAAGTGTCGTTCATACTACAGAAAATCTGTCATTTGCAGAGAATAGATATATTATATACTTCAGAAATGATGTAATTTATTAGTGTTACTTATTTATACCTATCAAGAGTAGCTCTATCTCTGTCCTTGAGTTTATCCTGATGCTGCTCATACCTCGTTTTAAGCGCCTTAAACGTCTGCACATAGTCAGCCGTTTCCAGCTCTTTGGAGAAATTTTCTACTACGTGTGAACACAAAGATTTGATATCCTCCTGCAATGTTTAATTCCATTATGATTACAATTCTATACATTTAATATAAATTTTATTTCTATGTAAGTATGGTCATTTACTTTGGAATTGATCATTTACTTTTGAAAAGATAAGAAAATTTGTGTTTAAATTAAAATATATATATATATATAAAAATTGTAAATGCTTTATATATGAACAAATACATTAACTACAAGTGTCACCAAGAAATCTCTTTTAATTTACATCTCAAAAACCATTATATTAAAATGTACCAGCTTTATGAATTCGAACATCTCCAGTATAGCTGAATCCAGTAAATTGTATCTGCCATTATTTCTCACGAAAGCGTCAAAGACTGGTGCAAACAAATTCCCCTTGATGATGTACCGATTGTAAAACTCGTCCTTAAGTGCAATAATTTTGCGCATAAACCTAAGTGCACACAACACAAGGAAAGTATGTATGCTCTTCATCAGCACCAATATTCGTCTCAACAAATCCTTGGTGAAAATACATGTTTTGATGTGATAAGTATGATGTTCCACACAAAACGACAGCAGCTCGAGTATCAAGCCCAGAAGCTGGACCGTCCGGTTGTCCTCGTGGACGGGTTTGTCGCCAATCGTGTTAGTAAGCAACGGCGCAATTAACGTCCCAATGCTATACTTGTAAAAGTACTTGAGGAAGTCAGCCTTCTCGGACTTATTTACAGAAGCCAGCATGTTCTCTGGGTCAAGGAGCAGACGGAGCACACCGGCCAGTTGAACAGCGCCACCTAACTCTGGATCAGTGTCATTAACCAGCTGGCTGACGATGACGTTGATGAGCATCTGCTCCTGCTCAACGGTGTTGACCTGCTGGAGCGTGTAATCACGAATAACCGAAGGCGAGTATTCAACAATGTAAGTAAGAATATCGATGCTGGCGGTCTTAGTTTGGGGGTCGTTCATCGCAAGAGTGATCTCAAGAGCTGGTAAAATGCCGAGCGAGGTGAGTGTCTTGTAGAAAGCCTCTTTGCCTTGGGGCTGCAGGTTCTGCGAGAAGTTGCAGAATTCTTTGAGAAATAGGACGAGGTCGCGGCGCTGCTCGTCGGGCGTCTGCTCGTCCGTGAGCTGCCGGAACAGCTCGGTGAGGAACTTGTCGTCATCTTGGATCAGTGAGACGATTTCGATCTTGTTGAAGAAGATAAAGTTGCTTAAGGTGTTGAGGATGTTGTCCTCGAAAACGCTTGGTGTTGGTAGCACAACATCTTGAATGTACTGCACACGGAACGTCTGGTGGATTTTGGCCAGCAGTTCTGCGTTTGTAATGGGGATAGCCTGCTTAAAGCGGCAGAGTTGACGAAGGAACTGTCGGTGGCGTTTGGGTTCGTATTCTTGGCCTGGTTCGTACTCCAGGCAGCCTACTACGTCGAAAATAGTGTCGTCGCTGAACATGAGTTCAAAGAGACCATTCTTGTTCAGCAGAAAGATGTTCTTGAAAATGTTATATAGGTGATGTAAGCCTTCGACGTTTTCAAGGTCCTCACACGTGTGGAATAAGTTCAGTAATTTGTGAATGTAGCCTTCAGATTCTAAAGCTAGGGCGAGCTTCTCTTTCCGCGCCGGCGAAGTCAGGCAATTGCTGATGAGTTCGCTAATCACTTCCAACTGGCCAAGTTCGCAAGCTGGAAGTTCGATAGGTGGCGCGGATTCGGACATCTCGTCGAACCGCTCGTCCTCGGATTCTTCGACGATGTCCTGGGTTATATCCACGGATGGATCCTTGCCTTGAACTTGACATATTCGCTCCCAAACTTCCTCGCATCCTTCTTTCTCTTGAAAACTTAAAGCTAAGTCGTAGTTGTCGCCTTCAGACCAAACAATTAATGTGTCCTGTAAAAAAGTTTGAGTTTGAAGTTGTTAGGTATTAAATTTTTAATGGGAATCTAGAAGGGAAGGGGGGGGGGTTTAAATTTGATGTTTAAAAAAAAAAATTAATTTTTAATTGAGATTTACTGTCAGTAATTTTGCATTGCAATTGATTGTAAAATTAGATGTTAACGAGAATCCAGAATTTGTATAATAAAATGAAATTTAACTTATAATGTGAACAGTTAAATTGTTTCTAAATTTATTTTATAATAATCAAGTATTTAAAATGATGTATTTATAGTAAGTTTGAAAAAAAAAAGAAAAAAATGAATGAAATTATCTTATCAAATCATAATAACATAAATAGTTTAGGTAGACAAAAATATTAGTTTCTTGTAACAGATAAAAAATAGTTTTATCCAAAGTGAATAAGTCAGAAGAAGTTGCGTAGATACATTTTTAATGAAAATAAAATTAAATGCCACATTTAAAATAAAAAGGGTGATAATTTGCAACTGAACATGACATTTGCACTAAATTTTTTTTAACTTCCAAGCACAAATTAACTTTTTGAGTCTTAAATCAATTAATATTTATATACCTGTTATATTTAAAAAATAATTCATAAATTATAATCATAAATTATAATATAACAAAGGTGAAAAACATTCACAGTTTTTTAACTCTTTTTTTGTGCGTTTTTGACAATAGTAACAACAATATACTTTTCATTTGGAAATAATGTAAAGTTTATAACACAATTATACACGTTGTCTCATTAATTAAAAATCTCCTGAGCAATCCAAAGTTTAAAAAGGAAATCTGATTTTGAAGCACCTTACCTTTTAAAAATTAAAGATTTTAAAAACCTATTACAAAAAATCATATACAAAGAAACAAAAACATGCACTTGAAGTTTTCAACGTTTTTTAGTAAGTAAAAATTATATAAATATAAGTTAACATTATAAATTACATTCATAAATGAAAATTTTGTGTTTAAACACATAAATATATTAAGGTTATTTTCATAGAAATTCGTTCAATATACAGTATCATCATTCATATTCAGAAAATGATATCAAATTTGATTATCGCTTACTACTAAACGTTGGAAATTTCAGAAACATACAAAAACAAAAACATAAAATAATTTTAAATAACTTTATTCCAGGACTCAAATTTAAAACAAAGTAGATCATTGCATTTCAAATTATCCACTTTCCTTCAAACAAGTTGCAATCCCCAAAACAAAAGAAATAAACATCACATCATTAATACAAAAAACTTTCATCCAGATCCCACTCTTTTTATCCCCGATAGATGCATATATAGAATAACAAACCAAAAAAATACATATACATATAAATACATTTTTCATCTCAGAAAACCCATGTACAAGAAGTCATGTATATAAAATACGACTTCAAACGTGGATGAATTTTCAAACTCCATTATTGCATTTATAACAAAACTTCTTGTATGTAAAACCCCCAAGACCATAATTTCATTGACAACAAAGCTTCTCAAAAGAAAATATATACAATTACAATAAAATGAAAAAAGCAGTTGGACACTGCAAAAGGTGTGGAATAAACAAAAAAAGCCCCCTATCAACAAGCCGAGGGAAGCTCGGATCGGGTCTAAGGACAAAGGAAGGTGATAAGTGATCGACCTGCTGCTTCTGGTAGGCTGTGTCCTGCTGTATTCTGCTCTCGAGTAGGACCGAGCCGTCGCTTTCGGCGCGGACGAGGAGCGCGATGCCCTTGAGGCGCTCGATGTACGCCGAGGATACGTGGCCGGTGCCGCGGTCGTCCCACTGTCGCTCGGCGTTGAGCGCGTAGAGCTTGACCCGGCGCCTCGTGTCGGTCATTTCGTGCTGCGTTCCCGGGGCCGCGCGTGCTTCTACCGAATCGTACGCGTGTGCGTGTGTGTGTGTTGGTGCGCTGTGCCGCTGGCTCAGCTGCTCGTCGGCGGCATGCTCGCCGATCGGCCGAGGACGTTGGCCCGCACCCCGCCCGAGATCGCGACGCCAGGGGCGACGGCGCCACTGCGGCCGAGTCGAGGCCGGACCTGGCTCCGGCGGCCACGGATCGCTCGCCCGCGCGCTCCTTCGCTCTCGCTCTCCTTCACCGACTACGCGGACCCGATCGACCGGCGCTCGGCTCAAAACCGGCGCGCGTTCAGTCGTGCTCGGGGACGCTCAGCCGTGCACACCTAAACCGCATATCCGAGTCGGGGACGACAATTCGCTCAAGGCGGCCGCGCTAAAATTGACGTAGACACTCGTCCACAACACTACACTCCGCCATGTTAGATCACAACAACGCGCCACGGGGTCCACTGGCCTCCGCGCACGGAACCCGGCGGCAAATTCAAACGCCGATGCCCGATGCGCGACCAAGTTCAAGGGGTAGTTTGATAGTTTTTGTTGAATAGAGGGAAAAGAGAAAAAAGGGTGGAAAGGATTAGAGGGGGGAGAGAAATAACAGTTTTGTGTATTTCAAAGATTCTTTGGTTGAAATTTTAAAAATGTCCAATTGTAGGATTTATAATTATTTAAAAGTCTCTGCATTAAAAAAGGCATATTATAATTGGTTTTTTTCTTGCGTCAACTATAAATAGTATTACTTTTTTTTTTTTGTTTAAATGTATTATTTATTGAAGTATTGCTAAATAATATTTTTATACAAATTGAAGCACGTTTTAAAATGTATAGTAATAAATAGACAAGTGATTAATTATTGATTAAAAATTAAATAAGAATCCTTGAGAAAAATTTGTGTTTATTTATAAGGAACTTAAACGTAATGTGTAGATCTAGATTTTAAAGTTTTTTACTGCAAAAAGAAACATTTGTAATCTTTCTCTAACTTATGTAATTATTATAAATGTGTAAGATGAAATTGGTTCATATCAACTTTTCAACAATATTGTAAAAATGTTTTAGGTAACTGACTTGGAATCTTAAAAATCAAGCTTATCCGATTAAGAACAACTCGGGGTCATCAAAACAATAATTATCGCAGTGAAAGCAAGAGTCCAACATAGGAAAACAAATCGTTTTGATGTTGCAGAGCGATGAATGATGCAGACAAGGTAAGTAATAGAGAGATATAATTCTCAAATTACGCTAATGATTTTTTTCTCTCAGAATATATAAGTTTGTAACAAATAAGTAATAAAAATAATTACATATTGTGGTACAGATTTCTAATAATTACAGATATTTTAATTGAAAAAAGAAAAAACGTCTTCATGTGATTCGAGAATCAATTAAAATAAATAATCGATACTGTACAATAAGAAAAAATTAAAATTTAATAACAATTTCAAATCTTATTCTGACTTCTTTGCATAAATGTTTATACTTACAATCATTAATAACAATTACTTGTTCCTTGTCAATTATTTAATTTATTATATTAAATAATATTACATAAATTAATAACAATTTTATTTATCGGTATTTATTACAATTAAAAACTTTTAATTTATTTGATGATTTATTTAAAATATAAAGACTCTTTCGACAAAGCCCCAAACTAAAGCTTATACACATTAATCTACTAGTTTTCAATAAAGGAACAGTTTCTCTTTTAATATCAAGCAAATGTTTTTCGATGCTTAAGTACCTAAATGAAGAACGACTTAAATTACAAACAAATTGTTTTACGTAGATTGTATTCAATTCTGCTACAAAGTTTCTAGTTCCACTGGGATTTGTATCTTATTATCAATAGCAAATTTTTTCAGGGCTTGATATTTTGAATGCCAGATGGCAATTTCATCTCGCATGCTCTTATTACTTTCAGACATAACTTCCATATCTCTGTACTCTTGAGATTTTTCTGTTTCCAATTCATCCTTTTGTTCGATACGTTTGATTCGACAACTTGCTGCGTATCCACGATTTTTTAAGGTTCTTCGGCGCTGTTTCATGCGGACTATTTCTTCCCGAGATAATCCACGCAATTTTAATTGTCTGTTCAAGTCGCGTACAGATATTGACACCAGTTCATCATCACTGATGTCTAAACATGGTCCAGGTGATAAAGGATCCTACAAGAATAATAACATGTTTCATAACAATTCTCATTAAAGTGTCCAAGTGATTCTTGATAGAAAAATTTATGTTGAAAATGCAAAAGGAATTTCTCATAATAATTAGAAATGTAATGATATTTTTCCTGAATGTTGTTATCAAAGCTTCAATTATTGTCAAAATCCTGTCTTTTTATTTCTATTCAAATCTTCAAAATTGATTTTTTTTTTTTATTAAGAATCATTTAGACATCTTAGCAAGAAAAGCATCTAGTGACTACGTACTATACATTTTTAATATTTTTAATTCGTAATTTAATGCTTTTAAAAGAAAAAATACAAGAATAATTTGTCTACACTGTACATTATTCTTGAATATGTAAATATAATAAAATTAATGAATAAAATTACAGCAATGTTATAACGTTTGTTTGCATATTGCGTTATGATGATGAATCATTATATAAATAATTAAGAATACGTATCAAAACAAATTCAAAGCCTTAATTATGAATCCTGATGTATTCTTACATTTAAACCAATAGAGTATCCAGAATTTTTCATTGAGTTGTGCTGAAATATGAACGAGTGATAATTTAAACTGTTTAATTAACCATTTCTACAGATAATATTGACATTGCTGTAGTATTATAATTTTTAACAATCTGTGTGCACTTTCATGCAAATATTTTGTCAAGTACTTTGCTAGACACAGATATCATTATATATACTTCATCTTTGTTTTCCCTGTCTAGCAGTTTAGCTGTCAAAAATGTTATAGGCCTTTGATTACAAAATGTTTATTAAGGTTTTATTTATTCCATTTTACAGCGTATTACATTTTACATTGTTTCATTGTAGAATTAAAACTTCATCTCATGCATTTAAGCAACTTTAAAACTATGTTTGTTGATAATATTTGTAGTAATCTAATCATAATTTATTAAAATGTACACTTTGTGGAAAAATGTCAAAAGCACAAATGTTATAAAGTTAGAGGTTAGATAAAAAGCGTCACAAAGATGCAAGTTTTAAGACCTTTTTTTCATTTTTTTTTCTTCTCAACTAATTGAATCGTTTACACATTAGTGGGTGTGATTCGAAATCAGCTGTTCGATACAAATATAATTAACTTACAACTTTTTTGAAATGTCCAGAAATTTACATGATCACAATATAGATGATTCAAGATGAATTGAAAGGAAAAAAAATTGGTTCTAAGATAACGCGATTGAGAAATGGACAACGTTTAAATTCTAATGGAGTAGAGTCACGTGTTAAATAATGCAAACGAACTCACCATTTTAATTGCACGTTTTCCATCCATTTCAGCCCTTTTTACGAATGAAAATGGCTATTTCGATGATGGAATAGCGTTGCTTCAAGACTTTTCCTTGGCGTTTGACGTTTTTGTTTACAAAATGCTTAGTCATTGTTAGTTTCATTCCAGTCTCTTCAACGGTCGATGTCTCGGCTCCGATGTTCTATTAACATTTTTAAAAACATTTTCCCACTAAAAGATAGATGTTTTCGAAGGATTATGTACTATTTTTATCAAATATTTACATTTTTTTAATTTTAAATAAGTTAAAAATTATTTAACAATACACAATTGTTTTAAATGATATATCAAAGAATACAATTAAATAGTTGAATGAGCAGGAACTAAATTTCAAGGTTCTTCATTCTTGAATAGTACAGATTTGTTTGTGCGAAATGCGTAATTGTGGTCTTTAAATTTCCAAAATCAATTTCACGCTTATGTTTTTATGTAAAAGAATGAGCACCACTGTTACGCATTTTACATATGCAAAATCTGTGCAGTCCAACTAAAAAATATTCCGAAAATAAGGATAATCTAATGACAATGGAAATTTGTTAGTTATAATTACATTTATTAGCAAAGAAAACAAGTCTAATATTTTTTTATAGTATATGTGCAATAAAAACATTTTCTGCTTTGCAGTGCTATCGAAAAAAAAAACTGAAAATGAATAGTGTACATGTATATAAATGTGTTTTATTTTTCAAATTCAAAAAATACAATTATATAAATTAAATCATTAATTTTTTTCATGTATATATATTGAAGAAAGTTATTTTTTAATTGCAATCATCTATTTTAATTTTATAACGATTTATAATTAAGCTATAATCTAAAAGAAGTATAAAACTTTACATATTAACAATCTTTCAACAAAAATCGTTTCTATTTCTTGACGTTTGTTTGTTATGCATGTATGAATAATGAATTTTAAAATTCAGCAAAGAAGTAATATTAAATATCATCCAAGGATGTTCTAAAAATATTTCAGAGGCATTAAAATAATATCATGACAAGTATCTTATATGAAATAATAAATAAATAATTTAATATCGCCACTATCGTGGCGTTAAAGCATTAACTTAGTTTCATAATTGTTCTCTTTTAAACTGCAATGTATTAACAAATTAGACATTTAACACACTCTTAATTAAAATTCAAGAAGCTAGAAATACCAATTAAAAAGTAACAAAGCAAAGTGGAGCAACGTAAACACAAGTAACAGCCGTGTCGTCAACAAGATTGTTGGTCAGAGAAATCAAACAATCCAGATTGCAAATAGACAAACAGGTTTATTGTAGAAGTTTGACTCAGACCAACTATAATACAGTCACAATCAACGCGTTCTTAATAGTCAACCAGTCATAATCGCCAAAGAACAATTATACACGTAAATGTCGACTCCGAAATCCAGTTAGAGATATGTACAGTAAAAAACGAAGTGGACCATTGTCCGCAGACGAACTCAAAGGCGCGAGGAGGAGTTGGGGCTGGGAATTTTGACGGACGATAAAAAAATACGACGACGGGAGAGCAGAGAAGGGGCTGGGATTCCGGCTTTCGCATGCGAGTTTAAAGTTTTATATACACCACAATAATAATAAGACAACACATTCATTCGTTCAACTGTCTCTCAATATTTGGCCCTCGGGTGTCCTAGGTCGGTGATGACTCCGTGAGAAAGATAATGACAACGGCTCTCCTTTCTTCGTCCTCTTTCCGCGTTTGTGTCCCTTTCGCCAGTGGGTTCAGTATCATCATTCGGCTGTGGCCTGTGAGAACTTCTGCAACCTTCGTCGCCTGAGTACTTCCTGCTCGTCGGGTGTTTCCGTCGTGCCCCGCGATGTCGACGGAATCGCTTCACTTGTGCCAGAAGTAGGTGTCGCTGACCTCGCGTTCCGATCTCTGTTCAGATCAGGAGCGTTCGAGGACGATGGGTTTCTTGGGTTCGAATTTTCGTTCATTCTTGCTTCTGAGGTATCTTCTGAGTTGGTCGACATACCGGGAGATGGGGGACTGGAAATTCAGTTTTATTAACAAACAAGCTTCATGTAAATAAGACATAATTAACATTTGATTATGTTGAATGCTTTAGACAAAACTTTTCTCTTATTTGACGAATAATTTAAAATTACGTATTAAAATGTATGCACTTATATATGGATGTTGTATTTAAATAAATATGTTAGAAGAAATGTCTGTCTCATACCTGGTAGCAGCAGTCGCAATGTGATAGTGACTCATCATTGTATTAGCTGCATCCAACAATAGGTGTACCCTCAACAACATGTGGATTCTTGCCTCAACTGCTTGCCTTAAATTACCTTCCATCGTCTGAAGTTCTTCATCAGTGTAAATAGCTAGATTTGGTGGAGGTGAGGGGACCACAGGTACAGGCACAAAAGTTGAAACTGGAGGAGAAAAAGGAGGGGCAAACATCGGAACTGGTCCAGAACCAACTTGCTGATAGGTAGGGTAATTTGTTGTGTTATTGTTATTATTGTTGTTGTTATTATTGTTGGTATTGTTATTGTTGTTATTATTGTTCACATTTGCTCCTTGATTTTGTGCTTGTTGCATCATAATGTGCGGAGGTTGAAATCCTGCCCACATTGGCATATGAAGTCCTTGCTCTGTAATAAAAAGTTATTTTAAGTACAATTTTGTTGTAAGTTTTCATGGACTTAAAATTTTCAACATATGTGGTCCAAATATGGTCCTAAATAATGTATTTGATTACAAATGAAAACGTTACATTAGAACGCTTATTTTTGTAAAATTATTCAACAAAGAATACCATTTATGGTCACAAAATTATATTGGATTCAATTATCGTTGGAAACTTTAATTTCATAATTTTTCATTAATCGACGAGAGAAAATATAATGATGAGAAATCATCAAACCATTTTGATTGACTCCAGGAACTGGTCCTTGTTGGGCTGCAGGAGCTCCTCCAGGCTGCGTGTTCTGATTGCCTCGTTCCCTTGGATTTGTTCTTGGTCTCAAGATGTTAAGTCGACACGTTGGACAAGTTTGCTGTCGTTGGAACCAAGACCGGAGACAAGCGGTATGGAAAATGTGATTACATGGTAACTTTTTACTTGCAGACACCATCTCTTCCCTGAAATATAAATTAAAATTAGTTGATTGTAAACAACGATTGCTCAAACAATTATTTTAACAACTGAACTAATAAGCGACCTGCAAATAATGCAAACGTTATCAGCGGCTGCTAATTCTTCTGGTGTCGCATCTGGGTAAAGAGTATTCATGTTTCTGATTGCTCTCCTGGACATCACAATATCGTGGAATGCTTTTTTGAAGTTTCTCATTGTGTAATACATAGGACGGAATGCGAATAGTGGAAGAGTGTATATTCGCACCATAATCATGACAAATCCAAGATACAACAAAACCTGCAATGCAACCAATCATATGTTTTAAAAACATGTATGCATATTTAACTGTATATAAAATAAATTTTAATATTCCAGTGGCTATATTTTCATCATCTTAATCATACTCTAGTAAATATCAATATCATTTGATAATTGATACAAGTTAAGGTTGTTTTTGCATCTCATTTCAATAAAATTTAAATATTCATTTTTTGCTTACAATCAATAAAATTATTACTAATTTTGCCAGTGATGTAAATGATAGAAATAACAATTAAGAATCCATTTTCACTTATCTGTTACTGTTACATACAAATTTAATAATCTTCAAGTCATTTATACATACCTTCAAAAGACCAATGATTAACTCAGTGTAAAGCAAGTAAACTGGTTTATTATCCCAAGGATTCTCACTCTCCAAGTCGATTTTGTGCAGAATGTATTTGATACCGATATTTAACACCACGGTCAATAGTATCGCATATTCAAAGCCAAATACCAGTTGAACGGAAGCACCTTTCACAAGTGTAGAACTGTAAGCGTAATGCAACATTGTCAAGTTAACTATGAATAGTATAACTAACAATGTACACACGCGGACATGAAACAGCCAAGTTATCACAGGACTTCTTTCCATCTGTAATAATAATTAGAAATTAAATTAATGAACATTATAAATATTAAAGCTTTAGTTAAATTTTACTAACAAAATTAAATTCAAAACAAAATTCAAATTGCATAAAATCGTTATTATCTAAATGTCTACTATACGATATTTTTGCTTAGTTTGTGAAAAATTAAATAAAAAATTATACTATTACTAGCGAAATAAAATACAAAAATACTTTTCACAATGTTGAAATAAAAATATAGTAATTTTTTGCTACATTCATCAAATGATAACTTACAAAGTCCACTCTCTCTTCAGCTAACCAGTGAAAAGATTTTAGGAACAGAAGTAGTGTAAATAATGCTATAAACTTTGGACTGAAATCATCTCTGAAGACAGTAAACGCTAGACATGTTTCAGTGACTGCATACCAGACTTTTTCCACCAAATGCTGTAAGAAAAAAAGATACATCATATTAATGTTTATGTATCCTAGAACATTTCATTCCTTACGCAACTTTCTACAAATATTTCAATTGTTTAAACATCATAAAGATTAATTTCTCATTAATTAAATGTAAGACAAACTGTCACTAAGTGAATAAAAAACTTAAGTTTTATTATTTTAATATGTGCAGAGAGTTTTCACACCGTTCTCGAGTCTGAAGTTAGAAAAAAAAAACATTTAAAAAACAAAAATATCACCAAAATTTTTCTAACGTTTACTAACCAAACGTAATAAAACGTTAATTATCAACAAACACCACTTTCTCGAAGTAGCTATCAATCAAATCATAAATAAGTTGGCCGAAAACAACCAACCAACCTACCTCTAGCTCAGCAGCTCTCAAATTGCCAAAGAATATTTTCCTCAAAAACGTATTCAAAATAAAAACAATGATCAATCCTTGTACATAAATGACCTGCAACAACAACAGAAAGAAAGAATCATCAACAAATCAACTTGTCAAAAGAGCAACAGTCTGAACCTATACTTAATGACAACAAAAACACAAACTTGACCTTCGGCGAGCCCAAGCCGCCAACATTTAACCCCAGTGATTTTCCCACGAAATTAACAACGAAAGCGAAACGCCGCGGTGATTAAAAAAACGTGAAAACGCGTAAAAGGAAAAAAGAAACTTACAGCCATACTGGGATTGGATTTGGTTATATAGACGACCGATGGGTAAAACTGCTTCTTCTGGTAATAAGCGTTGCCGATGACGGCGCAGGTGAGCGCCAGGCTGAACAGCATGATCCCCGCCGTCCTCATCGTGTCCACGGCAGCCCTCGGGCTGGAAAAACGTCACGCAACTGAGGCCTCGTTCACGGCAAAATTTACCTTTCTTTTGACAACTGCGAGAGACCGACTACGACTACTGCGGCGCTGCTCGCCGCGGCCGACGGCCGAACTACGCTTGGAACATACGTGTCGACTTTTGCGCGAATCCCCGTGGCTGTTTTCCCGGCGGGCCGCCTCGTCAGTCGTCGTGCGCCGTCATCGCGCCGATCCCGACGTCGATCCAATGACGGGGCATCTCGATCGATCGGCTCGTGGGCTCCGAATATCGCGATTCAACGCTTCTTCCCCAATGTTTATTTTGGTACAGACGGTGCAACGCCATTGGTCGAGCGCGCGGCGCCGTGGGGGATGCGCGGCGGCCCGTCGTTTTGAATCGCGCTTTGTTGCCGCGTTACATAATTTGCAAAAGTTTATTCTTTTCAAGATAGTTTGACGCTTGACTCTTTGGATGACTTATTTTTTCGTCATTGATGTATCGCCGAGCAGTGGTTTGACATTGATCGATATTGGCTGGTGGTTGTTTGATTTTGGAATGGTGATTGATTAATGCGGTGGTTTTGGTAAAATGATTGTTTAGAAGCAATGTATAGTTTGATTGAAACAGTGTTTGACAAGGTAGGTATAAAGCGTAAGAACTTTTTTTTTCTTTTTAGTATTTTATCAGAAATGATGGTTGTTCGATGTTAGCATTCACGTTTGCAAGTTTTTCTTTAACATAATTTTAATTATTCTAAAAAAACCTTATTTGAAAAGTTGTAAAAGACGATTAACAATTAGTAAACTATGTAAACAGTGACAGTTTTTGGTAAATATTTGTAAACGTTTGTGAACATTATACTTGTTAAATTATTAACTCCTTTCAAGCACGTTGAAATAACGTTTGAAGAACGTCTATGCAATTTCATTTTTTATAAATTAAGAATCTCTAATTTTTACAATTTCTAATTGAGTAATAAACTTTGTCAGATTAAAATATTATTATGATGTTATGTATATTAATACCAACATGATTTGTAAATTCAAATGTATTTTTCTAAATGTATTTGGAATTCATTTTCTTCTAATAAAAACACATTTATCGTTTAATGTTAAATTTATTTTGTTCATCAATTGATTTTTTCTTGTTAAAAAATATAATTGAAACGGTTTAATGTTATTCAATATACAATAATTCTAAGTAATCTAGCATTTTTCATTACTTCTTATTTTGAACTTTCAAATTGGAGTTCTGTATGCAATTTCAACATTCATTTGACTAGGGCATACGCAACTATCTGGAAGAAAACGACCCCTATCTGAAAGAAAACGTCTTTTAATTGATTACTTTTTGTTTGTTGATAGCACTCAAACTTATTTTCTTTCCTGATTTCTCGATAGCAACTTGTTTCCGCGTTTTTGCGTCGACTTGCAGTAATCTATTTTCAGATACCCTTTTGTGTGCCAAAAAAACCACGTTCTGCGGAGAATCGAAATTGCTGGACAGTCGTGCTAATGCGTTTGCTGTTATAAACTTTGATACTATATAGAGAAATGATGAGACAAAATGTAGTCAAAAGTTGCGGCCTGATTAGTGATGCGTTGGCGCTAATGGACGTTTCGAACGACGACAATGATCACGAAATATCAGTAACCGAAAGTTTTAAACTAATAACTGATGAGCCGGTTTTCATCAAACGCTGGCACGCGATTTTCTTTTTCCATATCATAGGTAAAATTGCAAGAACTGTTTCAAGAAATGTTATTTTAATAGCAAAATCTATTCCTGCCATTTTCAAGAATTAATGATTAATATGGTTCATTATCTACATGTTCAACATGTAGTTTTCAATTATTTTTGCATCCAAAAATATACATTTGTCATATTAAATTGTACAATATCATGTCACATATTTTTCTATTAATAATTAAAACTTTTTTTTTACAGATCATGAATTGAAAGACTTCTTTGAATTCGATCATTGTAATATATTAGCAGACAATTATCTAATAGCAATGGTTTTTACTTATTTTGTTCGAGCTTCGTTGACGCCATCGGAATATACTTCATTTAATTTCTTTATTGCGTTGTAAGTAAAAAAGTATCTTGTATTTACATGGATTAATATTGAAAACACAATTTTGTCCATCAAAAACATATTGAATAATAAAATAGAATATTTTATTATTCAATGTATTTTTTTATGTTATTAATTTACATTAAACTTCTGCAAAAATGCAATTATATCTACAATTATATTTTGTGTTATTCTTCTTATTAACAGGTGTTTAGCGAATATAATGGAAGAAGATGACGAACAGAATTACGAGAACATCCTCCTGTGGGCAATTTCAAAGGCGAAAGGCCCGAACGAGATGAGTGTCTTCAAGTGTTGTAATAATTTTTTCAAACGACTGAATTACCGGTGTATCGTTTCTCGAAGCTGTTGCGATCTCATGATGCAAGTCGCACAACCCAGTCACAAAGTATGGCAAAGAAAGAGACATGTAAATCATTCCGGCGTTATAAGCGAATATTACAGGTGAATGTTAAAACTTTCAAATGACTTGTACTTAATTAGGTTGAGGCTTAATTTATTTACTCATTGCTTCAGCAAAACTAAATTTTTCTTAATATAAAATATTTATTCATAAATTGATTAAAAATATTATGTTAAACTTGCAGAATAAATAATACATGTCCATCGTGCTGCAGCATCACAGAAGAAAAAGTGGAGAAGAAGAAAGTGAAAACTTCTACAAAGTCGACAAACACCTCGTACGTAAGAAAAAAAAGAAAATCCAAGCATTAAAGGTCACCTAAAATACATTATTCTTTAATTATTTCAGAGAGCTAAGAATCAAAAGATTCAAACTCAGTCACCATTTGTATAAGGTGATTTTTTATAAGACTGAATTAAAATTCTAGCCATCGAAACCGGTGATCTCAATCGAAGAAACCAATTTTTTTGAAGTTTTATATTTTTGTTATTTGTTACAATTGTTCAGATGAATTCAAGTGACGTGGTAGCTTCACTTTCTGTACACACAATGAAATTATATTTAAAATGAAATGGAACGTATATAAACGAACGTTGCAGCTACAATGCGTCATGTGATTGTAAATAAATTAAATAAATCCTAAAACGCAAAAATACAGTCTCATTAATTTGATTTTGTATCAATTGATTGTTGTCGATTTGTAGTAAAAGTTCATAAGACATGAATATAAAGGCGCCACAAATAAATTAATATTTTACACACAGTTTTACATCCACGTCTGGATTAACAATTTTGACGTCAGCGTAAAAAATCTGAAAGCCAAGATATCACGGGTTTCTATTCAGTAAAAAAAATAATTTGACACTTTCGAGAAGAAAGCAGGCTTCATTATTTCGGCGATTAACAAATTTCATCACAGTTAGCTAGTCAAGTCTGCTGTCTTTGATAGCGCGAACGCACCGCCGGACTTCGCTTAGGCGTCACGATCGGCACGGCTTTCATTGGCGTTCTCTTAATTTCAACAGCCTGCCGACGGACGATCTTGGCACTTCGCGGCGTGCGTACCATTAGGGGCTTTTTAATATGAGGCGTTTTACAATTATCCGGTTCAGGTGTTGCTTCATTTTCTTTTTGATGTACCGATAGTCTTTTTGGACTTTGTCTGTTTGACTCTACAAAACTCCGGTTACGACCACTGGCGCCTTTCGGACTGTAAGTTTTGCGTTTGTGCCGAGGCGGCGGCACAGGCGGCGTACTAACGACGCCTGTTTTGTCTTGATTACGCGCGAACCTGCGTGCAGAATTTGGTTCCTGGGACGAGTCAAAAAGTTTAGCCTTGGCTAAGACCATGCCAGCATTTTGCGTGCGCAATTTTGCAACGGACGCACGTCCGGTTTGAGGCACTGGACTACAATGCGTACCATCTACCGAGAAATATTTATTGGCATCACGCCAGTTCTCTGAGTCATAGTTTCGTTTTGCCGATTCGCTTTGTTTCTGCGATCGTTTGAGTTCGCTCATCTTCTGATTAAAATACTTAGTAGTGACAGGAGTGCGATACATATTGTTTTTGGGGGATTTTGCAGGAGTTGTCCTTGGAGTTACCGGGGAATCGTCACTGAGTGGCATTCGCGTATGCTCGACGGTTTGATTAATTAAGGTTTGCAATTGTTCTTGTAGGTATTCTAGTCGAGCGTTGGTCTCATCGCTGCAGGATGACATCTTTGAAGTCTCAGCGATACTAGGATTTGATACAATGTCAGTTGGTGAGTAGCTGTGGACATTTACAGGAGTAGCTGTAAGAGTTGTAGGCGAATTCGCTCGTTCTGAAGAGTTCCACGTAGCAGTCCGATTAACTTTACCCCTGAAAATAAAATTTGGAAAAATCACAATGGCAAACTTAGTGAACACTGAAACTACATTTCTATTGTTGTAAGTAAATATTAGCAGATTACACACACTATTCTAGCCATACGTGCACTTTCTAATAAAGAAGTTGTAGAAAAATATTGTTTATACCGCGAAGAATGAAAAGGAAATCCTTATGTTGTGCAATTGCAAACTTCGCACTTGTTTGAGGACTTCCATTTTCATGTCTTTTGAAATAAAATATATTATTTTATGAAATTTATATAAGAATAAGTTAATCACATTAGTTCTTAAGATAAACAATTGTTACCGTGGAATTTTTTCTTGCGATCGTCGCCTTATACTTCCTATTTTCCTTGCACTGGGTGACCTGAAGATTTTCTGTTCCGTCGATCTTCGAATCTTAAGCTCTTTACTTATTTGCTTAGCTAGATGATCGGCGGACAAAGTATTTTCAATGTTAGCCTCTTCCAACGTTTTCACGTACTTATTTTGTACATTGTCTGCCAAGTCCACGGCCATTCTGTCGGAATCATGAATGATATGGTTAAATTCTTGTGAAATGCGAGTTTCAATCGCCATAACTCTGTTTTTAATATCTTCATATTCACTTTTTCTCACTCTAACATATTCAGGCTCATCTTCATTGATTTGTCTGTAGTTTGGCAGAACCGAATCTATACTCTTAGTACGTTTGATTTCACGATTATACGACAATTCTGGAGATACTTCTAGTTTGTGTTTCGAAGCATTTTTTATCTTGGCACGTTCAGTTAACAAAGTATTGAGTGATCGTCGCTTCGCACTTAAGCGTAAACGCTTTATTCTATTGGATTCCTTGTTATTAATATCGTTTGAAAGACTCTCGTTGTCGTCTGATAAATTCACGTCAGCGTTCATAAAAACATCTTCGTCGTAAATTTGCTGTATTCTAGTCTTAGATTCACCATCTTGCAATAAAGAACCAAGGGATAAAGAATCTTCTCTGTTAATGCTTGCCTTTCTAGGACTAGTACAGGAGTTACTAACAGAGCTCCATCTGCGATCTATACAGGGACTTTCGAATGCCTTGTATTTTTCTGTATCGTGTTTATTAATGATTTTCTGAAAAATCAAAAAAATTTATAATATTTCATAATAATTTTGTATTAGTTTTACTAATTAATTATAACAAGTACAAAATAGCAATCGTTATTGTACGTACATTTTTCCCTTTTTGGACTAATTTTTCTAAACTCAGTCGCATTTTTTTATTTTTGTCGATTTTCTCAGTACTTCTCCTAAAATGTAAATTTTATTATTATGGCTAATTAATGAAAAAATTATATTATTTGTAAATAGATATACGTTTTTTATTATACTTACGTTTCTAGATTAGTCTTTATAACACTTTTAGTCCCTTTTAATTTGGAAAATGGACTTCTATCTCGAACAGTACTAAAATATAAATTACATTTATTATATAAATTATATACAAAGATAAAAAGATGTAATACTATTGAATGTTAATTATCAGACAACTTACCTTTTCTTCACATCTAGTGCTTCATTTGATGAATCAACTTTTCTCTTTTTTGTTGATTTGTTGGAAGATGTGTTTAAATAAGGATCAGGACTTTCCATATTGTTACTTGCTTCAGACTCTGCTGGTAAATTATTCTTTCCAACTATTTTTTTCAAGCCACTAAACATTCCTGTGAAAACATACATTAAAAAATTTAATTATAAGCAAATAGTTCTTAATAATTCATTAATTTTTCAAACAATGATTAATTGTTAAATGCGGTTACAAGTTAAATAGCGTGTTAATGGAATATGAAATTTGAAACTTAGTATGCAGTTGTATAACATTGTTTAATTAGATTAGTAGATTAGTATTTTTAATGTATACATATAAACATTAAAAAAATTATTAATTACTTCTAAGTGCAAAGTTGAGTGGTCAAGAGACATACTTAGATTGAGATTGGAGGCACTTAGATGAGGCTTACGTGTAAGACTTCCACTTCGATGTTTTTTCTTTTTGTATTTGTGCAAGTAAAGGTCAGAGCCATGTAAATTTATATCTGTACTGCCTGTAGATTCAGCAGTCATATTTTCAGCAATCTGTTCTGGTAAAATCCCAATTTTCTCAGCATTTTCAATCAGAGTCTGCAAATAATCTGGTTTAACTTTCTTGCTCAGCAACTTTATTTTATATATATTTTTATTTACTCTTAAAACTACAGCTTGAAGTTTTTACATAAAATAAGCAATAGAATGATAGTACCCGATTTCCTACTACTACTTTTACCTTTACAACAATTATTCATTAATTAACTATAATTTACCTTGACAATTGCCAGATGTGCCTCCAACCTTGGTTGCAGCGCCACCATTGTTGTTTCCTGTACTGGCATAATATTTGGTCCAAATACCTTGGCAAGATTGTCAATACTCATTTTGTTCTCTTTCTCATATTTAGCAACTGTCTTTAGGAACTCCATCAAAAATGCTAAAGTGTTTAGATGATGAACAGGCAACAACAAACAAGCCATTAGCAGAGCCTCTTCTCTTCCAGATTTCAGCAAGCCACATCGCACAAATAAATCCTGCATGCAAAACGGAATCAGAGGTTCTGGCAGAAACCTGAAGAAGGCCTTGAAACAACTAGCGACGTCAGCCGGATTGTACTTGTCGCCGAGTGATGCTCCATTGTCGACACGGTTCATTAATTCACGTATCCTAGCGTTTGAGCCAACTTTGCGGAACAATCCTTCTTGGGTGATGTTCTGCAGCAAAAACGTGGCCGCTTCACTGACAAATTTTGGCACGTAGACAATAGCGCCCTCACTGAGATTTACAACTTCTACAGGTTGATTGGCTAATGATGTTTTAAAAACCTTGGTTGGGTTGCTCCTGTTACTGTTTTGTATATTTTGATCCTGGAAAAAGTTTAACTGTTAATTGCATTGCTTTGTGTTATATTACTTGAAAGTAAAATCTAATTTAATAATGTTTAAACTTTAAGCATAATGTTTATACTCTACATAAATTAATAATACCTTCATTTGCGGTCAAAATTTTTACGATTTATTTTAAAATAAAGACGTCAATACTCATATACAAATCTAATAACATTTTCGTAGCTTTTCCAATACATGAAAAAAAAATTCAAATATTTTATTAATACATATTAAATTAATAGAAGCTCTCTGATCTTATTAATTTGCAATTAATTTATTTTTTTTAATAAAGTTGAAGTATTTGTTTTGTTTTTTAAACATTTATTATTTCAGTTTCCTTATAATAATTAATTTTTTGCTTATAGAATTTGAACAGAAAACAGAATATACCTTCGAAAAGCCAGAAGACTTGGTCTCAGATTTGGCGGACGTTGACGTTTGGGCTTTTTTCGGCCGGTATTTGATCCCGAGAGCGCGCAACTCCGAAGCGACGCTCTGGTACACTTTGTCTTTCTGGAGCACATCGTAAATGAACATGTTGGCGCTTGAGATTAAAATCCCATGTGGCCGAGCGTATGATGGACGAGAAGCTCGGTGTCAGGTAAGTCGAACAGCATCAGTAGGAACGCTTTCGCGAAATTTCGCCCACCATTTTTCTATTTTGTATTTACGTTTAATAGGGGTTATGTGTTTCGCGCTCCGGCGGCTGTTGTTTTCATTTCAAGTGTCTCCTTCCCCGCCAACGTGTAACAGTCGTTTTGAATTCGCGATGATGGCGTTACGGGCCAATGGCAGCACGTCAGTGCTGACAACGTAAAGAATATTTACAATATAATACAAATTCTAGGGATATTTGAAAAAAGAATTACTGTAAACAAATCACGATTGGTAAACAAACGGAGTATTTGAATGTTATCTGTTATTGTTTATTCTTAAGCTATTATACGCCAATAGAATTAATGATAATAAAGGACGTAGAGAATATAACTGTAATTGAAACTGGAAAATATTTTATTCGTGTTATACGTGACTTCTTGTGAAATTTCTCAAAGAAAAAGGTTTTTGATGAGGACATTTTGGCATGTATGTATAGAATGTTCTTTATTTACAATAAAAGTATTTTAAAATAAAAAAATAAATTAAGTAATAAATCAATCAATACTTTTTTGAATTATTATACTTTATTGGTATATTGATACATTTTTGTTAAACGATACATCATTTATAGACAAAATAATATAGAATTTTACATAATCGTTTTATTAATATAAAACCAATTTGTTTCTTCTTTCACTTTTTGCTACAGCTGAAAGCATATACTGTACGGTTGTTGAGGGGTTGTGTAGGTCTGGTATTGCTTTTATCACCATGATTTAATTGCACGCTGCGTAACTTGTCTAACTGTATACAGAATTTCAATGATTTAGTGAAACAATATAAAATGTCAAAAAACTGTAAGTTATATTATAAACAATTATTACGTCATCTTCTGTTACGTAAAGAGGTTTGGTGCATAAAATCCATTGAACATTTTGAGTACAAGGCGGTGTTGTTAAAGATCCATAATAATAAATAAACGATCGTTGACAAGTCGCGTGAAGTTTTTCGAGAGCTGTCGGTTGTAATTTTACTGAAGTATTGGGCTGGACAACGTTTGGCAATTTGTTAAATATTATATTATCGCTGTTAGTGTTTAACTAAAATGAAGATGTTGCATTATTTTTTAGTTATATATTATTTGTAGAACAATTTCGCAAATGTAAGAAAACGATTTTTCTTTAAATCTTTAGAGAGAAATGGTCGTTTTCCTTGCTAAATTAAATAAGAAGTATCTTATTAGATTCTTTACGGCAAATCTAAAACCAAGTACTGCATATCCATCTGGATAATTTCCTGCTTCTTTCACGGACGAATATTTGCTATTGTAGTGTACTAAATGTCCTTCTGCTGGATAACTGAAATGACAATGTTTACATTGTAAAGTGTGGATTACAATATGAAATTTATGTAAACTACACAGTTATTTAGTTAAAATATTGAGTACTTTTTTCAATGTATTCCTTCACTGAGGATAACCGAGAAAAAATTCAATTTATAACACTTTTATCAAAACTTTTATATTGATACTGTATATTGGGTGTATTCCGGTGAAACTTAATAAATTAAAAAAAAAAAATTACAAAAATTGTAAAAAGCAGTAGTAGAGATTCTGTATCATTAATTAAAAATTAAGATTGAAAAATTCGATTTCCAAAAATATTGCTGATTGCCAAGTGTAATTTTTCTGATAATTAAGTTTGCAGATTCACCGTTACCGCAAAATAACGTTATTTTAATTATTGAAGTAAAATATTTATTAACCCATTTCCAAGCAGTTTATGTTCAGACCCATTATTGTCGTTCTGACTCCAGTGCAAATGAAAATTGTCAAATATATAATCGTTTTGTAGTAAGTCATTTGACGAGGTTATCCTTGGTCTTTTGTTTTCTGGCCAAGATCCAGTAAGTGATACTATTAAAATATAAAAAATTTATCATAATATTATTAATAGTGCCCTATAACAACATAATGTTGAAAAATATATTTCTATGTTCTCTGAAAATGATGTTGGGGTGGGGTAAAGTAAAATAGAATAGAAAAAGAAATAGAAATGTAAGAATGACATAGAAAACACGATCAAATAGTTTCTAATGATTATAATTATTTATTCACAAACGTACCAGAATGTCCATTATTGGTTAACATCAGACTTTTTGGTGTAACGTCGTAATTGGAAAATGTTAGAATTGGACATTTGTCTGATTTTTGAACCAATTCATATAAATTAATATCAATAGGTGATTGCCTTTTTCCCTCGACGCAAACTTTATTTACTTTACCCCAAGCTTTAAAGTCGGAATAAGACCATTCACTTCCTGAAAAAAAATTAACACAATTTTTACCACAATTTTTTATTAGTAGGCACAAGTAAACTACTTGAGTAATGATTTATTATTAATTATAAAATAAAATGAATACCTGCTTGAATACTCGGACACAAAAAGAAAAGAAATAAAACTGGACAAATCATTTTTTTTTTTTTTTTTTAAAGTATTGTTACATTAGCAGAAATGTTACAGTATTGTTACTAAATTATTATTGAATATTTTCGTGCAAAGTATGAACTCGAATGAAAAAAAGTTTACCTTAACACTGTATATTATAACATTTGTTCTTATTATAAACACGTTCAATAACTTATTATTATTATTAACAGTAAGTACATTTTGGAGATAATAAAATTCTAATAAGTAAAAAACAAAAATATTTGCAATGTCTTTTCCGATAAGGGAGTAATACATTGTATATTACACAAACTGTATAAACTAATGACAATTCGTTGTAATTTCATTGCATTGTCATAATCGATAAAATTATGATACTTATTTGAGTTACATTTTAAACATTTATTCCAGTAACTTATGCAGCTACATGATAAATTTTAAGGAAATTTGAAATTTCTCATTTATTTGAGTGATTTGCAAATTGTTGTTAAATCACATTCATAGTAGATACTCCAATTTTTGACAAGTAGATGAAAAGTAATTAATTTTACTTTATTTTCTACATCACAGATATTATGAATCATATAGAGAGTAATATACATATAAAAAAGTCAGTTATTAGAATTTATAGTATTAATTTTCAAAATTAACTGAAAAGTTAATTGAAACAAGAAAGAAAATTTAATATTGAAATATTAATTTTCAAATTTCGCTCGTCAGAACATTTCAATTCAGTGGTGCAGCAGCGCCACCTCAGCGCTTCTTACCGCGTGAAGTAAGCTAGGTGCATCTCTCATGGCAGCGCCTCTATTGAGTGGTAGTGACGTGAAACATTTGTTTTGAATTTTTGACGGTTTGTGAACGAACTTCTGGTACTCCTGTATTTTGTTTATTTATTATTATTGACAAAATTTCGATGGATTAAATCTCTAAAGTTCTATAATCGGTGCGAGATGGCGTGTAACGTGGATGACACCGAGGCGTCGTTTGATCGCTTTGCAGAGTAAGTTTCTTTGTGTTTCAATAGTTTGATACCACGCGCTCTATTTTTGGCCTGTCACGTTTGTATTTAGAAATTCGAAGAACGAACTAAATATGATTATATGCACATCTGCTTTTTTAATTCAGCTGGATATGAATTTCTGATTACTGATTACAACAAAATTATAAGAAATGAAAGATACGGTTTGTAACCTATTGCGAATATAAACAAACGCTTACAATCTTATTTATTTATTCTTTTTAGATACAATTCTTATATTTTTTTTCTTTTTTAAAATATTATTAAATTAACTATTTCAAGTGGTTATTTTATGTAGTCATTTGATAAAAATAAATAAATTGATGGAGAAGTATAAGTTTTGTAAAAAGGTACATCTCCATTTTTTTCTCAGAATTAAAAAACGCATGTTTTTTTAATAAAAAAGGAAACATTGTTTTTATATTATAAGTTTAATAACACATCTTTTTAGCAATTTTTCATAACAAAAGAACAGAACAAACTCAAAAAAAAAAACTAAATAGTATCTGGCTCTTTGTTTACAACAGATGTAAACAAATGGCATCTCACAATATTTTGACTAAAAAGGTGGCATTAAAGCAAACAAAAAACAACAAAACAACATGTTGACACGTTCGAAAATTAAGAATATTTTTCTATTAAAAAAAGGATAGATAATTTAGGTTTCAAACATGATATTTAGAATTGAAAAAGGATGGTATTATGTTAACCAAATAGTTTGTTTTTCTTCAATATAAAACATAAAAAACATTGTTGATAATCGAAAACGCCAAAGGATGAATGTACGCAACATTATACAACTATTCGTTATCATAAATTATCTTTGCTACTAGCGTTGATCAACGCTCCCTCACTTTTCTTTTCATCAGAGCTTACTCCCCCACCACCGACTCGTTCTCATCTCGCACGACCCCTACGATTTTCCGGTGCATCCACACGCTTGTCTTCAGTCTTCTCTGGTCCGACGTAACGTCACATTCATCCGAACGCGCGCAACTTTCATTTATATAACTCTCCATTATCTTAACACAAATTACCATTTCATTTCAGACAATCATCCCTTTTCGCCCAATCTTTCCTCGAGTCTTGTTCCAACGAAAACCCCGCCCCCTCCGCCTCCCCGAATTCGCGCCACTCTTTTCCTCACGTGTCTGCCCGTTTTAAAATGGCAAGTGCGCGACTCTTGGTGAAAACGAGACCGAGTTTTTTTAAAAGAAGAAATAAAGTGGATCGATTTCTGGACAAGTGAAGTGTTTTTGCATTCGATGTAAAGACAAATTTGTTTGGATTTGTGATTGAAAAGAGGACAAGAACTGCGGATATTTTTACACGGGACCTTTCTCGAACGTGATTTAGTTTCTTTTTTTTTTCAATTTCGTTTTCGATCCCGATATGTTTTTGGGGGGCTTTGGATACAATCAAAATCAAAACAGTCCACCGTCATCGGAGAGGAGCAGTGTCTGGACAAATGTCTACAGTCCGTTCAGAAAGTGAGTCGGAATATAGGAATTACAGTTTTTATTTAATGGTAACATTTTGGCCCCGAGAAACTGAATTTAAGGGCGGTCGTTTTTCTTTGAAAGTGACGCACTGCTATTGAGAAAATGAGTGACTAAAGTTTGTTGTCTTAGGTAAAGAATCCCTCAAAACAATGGCCAGCGCCACCTTGAGCTTTTCCAGGTGAAAGAGGGTATATTTTGAGGGACGATATTTGTACTATACATTTAAGTATTCGTTTTTTCAGTTTAATTGATAATGTGCAAAATAATTATCAATACATTTTGGAGATAAAAGCAGTACTTTACCATTTTTGATAATAAATATTAATCATAATTTTTTTTACTTTTATGTTCAAGTCATGATTTACTTATTTATTTACAGTTGTTTTTTTTTTTTTTTTTTAATATTTCGTCATTAATACAGATTTTTTAATAGAAATAAATAATTGAAAATGTAACTTTCAAGTATTTATAAATTATTGAAATACTGGCAAACCTAATTGAGATAATAGTGTAGGTGTAATAATCATATTTAAAATAATAATTATTTATAGAATAAAATTTGAATTGTCGTTCAAATAATAATTGAGAAAGGGAAAGTATTAAAATGGACGAGATAAGCAGTAAAATAGAAGTGTAAATTAGTCATAAGTTTATCCCTGTATAATATCAAGTAGTCTTTTATCAAGATTTATCCTGATTGGTATAAGAAAATAAATCTTTTTACAGCGCAGATATCCCTTCTGAAACTTTATGTCATTATTACATAAATATTATAAAAATCTCTCTAAATTTATATAACTCACAAGATAAGCAATAATTTATAAATTAAAATTTTTTTATTTTTGTAGATTTTGGATGTAAATGGCAACGATAATTCGATTCGTAAATAAATTCGAATTAATTTAAACAGTTGAAGTCAAAATCAGATCTTCAGGTAACAATGGCAACAGTCGTAACAATTCAAACAGTCATTATCATTGCGTCATTAAATGTAATTATTCCATTGACCAAACTAGATCAATTATTCAATTACTTATCAAATTTTATATTCCTTTTTTATATTACTAATTATCAATCAATTTGAAGATTAATATGAAAAACAGAATGACATAAAATAGAAAAAAATGTATAAATAAAAAGTTCAAATTTGAAAAATACAAGCAACAAAAAAAAAAAAAAAACGGGATAAGAACAAACAACATCAAATCGTTCCATCAATTTATTATTCGTTTAATGTAAATCATCAAAACTCAGTAGGACTTTTTCACAACACTTTCAAGATTTTTTTTTTCCATTTGCCCAATATTAAATAACTGCTCCCATTGGCACTCGACAAACGTCAATAAGCGACGAAACGTCGTGGCGAGTGCATAATTAAATAATTATTAGGCTCGTCCCGAACCGGAATTGACTCCTTTTGCCGCTGCCGCGCCGTGGCCCGAGTACGTAGGAGTTTCTCGTAGGCGACGCTCGTGTTCCCTCGACTCGCCTGAAAATGCCAACTTTTCAGCCTAATGTCATGCATTTACGTTATATTGTAATATCATTCTTATACGGATCAATAGTACAATACGTTTCACAATTAAATGTTTTCATACAACTTTAATTATAGACGCTTTAACATTTTGCAAGCTTGTACAAGACGTATATTTGAACGTGAGTATATGTTATGTACACTGTAAAATGTATTTTGTATTTTAAATCGAATTTCAGTTCAACTTGAATTGCTGATCTTAAGATTGTTTTTGATTTTAAATATACAGTAGTATCGTTGGTTGCACTCTAAAGTTTAATTTTTATTTTATGCATATACATATTGATGTATGAATATTGTGAGTTCACAAAATTTGTTTCACAAAGTATATTTTGTGACTATATCTATGTTTTTTTATTTTGCAATTTTGTGTGAAACAAATGGAAACAACCACAATAAAACTTTAACTTATATGCTTAGATACAAACTAAGTTGAATTTATGACTGTTTCAATTATCACTATTAGAGAAAATTGTTTGCAAATAAAAGAAAAACAAAATAGTACAGCTGTTCGTGAAACGCATATCATTAGTTATTCGCATGAGAGAAGCGTCGGATCTGCGTTTCAGAACCCAGCATCCAAAGCACCTTGCCCTCGTTGGGTATTGATTGCTCCTCTGCTGGACCCTTCCTTCCCTCCGTGACGTCATATGCTTTTAAGCGTCGCAAATCATACCTCCAGAAAGCTCGATAGCACACACTTATCAACTTTTTTGAAACATCAAGCTTGTCGTAAAGACTTGTGATTCAATAAAATTTAAGTAGTAATTATATTTTGATCCAAAACGTGCGATTCGCTGCAACTTCAGTTCGGTAACGCTCTGAAGTTGCCTGACGTGTGATCAAATTTTTTTGAAACAAAAACAAAATTTTTTTGAAACATCAAGCTTACCTTAACGAGACTCGTGATTCAATAAAATTTAAGTAGTAATTATATTTTGATCCAAAACGTGCGATCCGCTGCAACTTCAATTCGGTAACGCTTTGAAGTTGCCTGACATGTTATGAACTTTTCAAGAATGGAGATCAAAATCAAACAGTTCAAAATCGTATTTGTTATAAACAACCAAATCAATCAATTGATACCACGTCCCTTTTTTATAAAACTCAAACCTCAAAATCAAGTACCATTGAACGTAATTTGTGTTTTGAATAAATTTAACTTCAGTATAATTCACAGACCTATTGAAAATTGTATTTCCTAAAAAGTCTGTATTTCAAACCAGGGTATGAAAAATTTTAAAAGCGATATGCAGTATCATCTGAGTGTTTTTTCGCTTGACCTGTGAAAAAAAAAGTTGCGTAAGCGTATCCCTATCAAAAGCTCGCGCAACGAACAATAGCGCGTACTTGCGCTATTACGCATGCGCATATATCACCGTCGCCCCAACAAAGTACGTAACGCGCACTTAAATGGCGAATCGCGCTACCGGGCGCTTGATTTCCAACAGGCTCGACGAAATAGTAAATTACCATAACCTCGCGCCGAACGCGAGTCGTTAATATTCATTAATTGGCCACGCGCGAACGCGATGACGCTTTTGGCGACGAACGGAACGTATTGCACGTTTAATGATGTCACTTAACTCGGCTTTATTTATTAATTATTATTGCGTTTCAGTGATTGCCGTGAGTTTCGCGAGATTAATAGTGCTGATTTGAAACGCAGTTTTGCGACGTTTATTTAAATTTTTTTCATCCAATTCAAAACGGAAATTCGTCGATTGAAAATCGAATTTAAGCACGTTTACAAATATATTCCATTTTTTTCAACGTAGATGAAATTTTCAACGTTTACTAGTCAACGAAAATTATTTTAATATAATTCAACAACATATTTTGTAATTAGAACTGAAAATGTTGGGTTTTGAAATTTAAATATATTCATCCTTTTTCTAGTAAAATTATTTAATAACATGTACCATTGTTTGTAGACCTAGCAAATTTTATCAGATTTATTTTTCGTTTACTAATAAACGTTGGAAATTTTAAAAGTATTTTTTTTTTTTTCATTTATTTTTATTGAAATATGTTTTTATTGATCAAAAACTCATTGATATTGGAATTTGAATTTGCTTTAAACTCCAAATCAAATTGAAAATGCTATAAATTTTGACAAATTGAAGTTCAAAAATGGTTGTGTCAATTTTAAAGATAAAAAGTTTATTTTGATGCAAAGCATTGCAGTTAATGTTATACATCAACAGCTTTATTAAAATGAGATTGTTTCATTTCCAGATCTGAAACAATATAATTATTTATACATCACTTTATTCATTTTTGTATTGCTTCAACTTCTTAACACGCGTTCTGTGAAAAAACATGCAGAGTAGTGAAGCCGCGCTTAAACGGAAGTTGGTAATAAAAGTTATAAATACCCCAAACCTTATATATGTATTTATATACACATTCGTTAAAAATTATAAAGTAATGAGAGTAAAAGTAATGACAGATCTTCGCAATTTTTTTTCTTCATTTTATCATTTGAAATTGTATTGCACGGTACCTTTAAATCACGGCAATTGAAACGTTTGTAAAATTCGACCACTCGAGTAAAAAAGTGTCATCCAACACGCCATTCAAACACTATTTCAGAACGCCCGTGGGGAGCAGGGAAATGAAAATCTCGCCCAGTTTTTTTCTCCGTCGCATCTTTTATTTTGAGCCGGAGTTGCTTTATTTCAACCTTTTTCGTTCTTTCCTATGCAGCTACAAAATGTGTCTTAAAAATAGATCTTTTAGACTCCACAGTTGCAGTTCAATGACTTTTTTTTGTATCGCCACAGCATTTGTTTGTGCCACTCACTTTGGACGAAATGTCACTCGTTGGTTGAAAGTATCTTGAGCAAAGTTCAATCAAGCACTTTTCATTAAGTAACCATACAAAATGCTGAATAAAATGGTTTGAATCAGTATTATTATTTATACGAGTAAAAATTTTTTTTATTTTTGAAGATAAAATAATTAATAAGTACTTTTTATTTTCAAAATCAAAACTAGATCAATGCAAATAAAAGTTTTTCGTACAAAATAAGTTAAATTAATTGCAAAACAATTTTTATTTTTTAACAAAATCCAACAATACGTTCAATGTACCATTACGTGCTGTAAAAATCTGAAAAAAACACTGAGTAGTTTCATGAACAAATTGAAATTTAATCTAAACACGAATCGATTGTTGATAAAACATTTAATTAATTTGAGAACTTTATTGAATGGACCACTATCACCGCGGGATTAAAAGCACCGGGTCTAAAAGAGGATGCACTTTTCATTAAGTGGCGCACATGCGGGAAAGGACTCTGTTCTGGCGATGGGTACCAGATGCTCGCGAGCTTTAATTGTTCGGTGCACGCATCGCCACTTAGTCGGCAGTTATTGCCCGGATGATCTTCCATTCCAAACTATCTAGTTGCAGCGTGCAATCAATCTACACCTACACCGATACTTTCATTCTCGTCAGCGTCTATCTTTTCGCACAAAAAAAAAAAAAAAAAAAAAAAAAAAAAAAAAAAAAAAAAAAAAAAAAATTAAAAAAAATATTAAATAAAAAAAAAATAAAAAAAAAAAAAAAAAAAAAAAAATAAAATAAAAAAAAAAAAAAAAAAAAAAAAAAAAAAAAAAAAAAAAAAAAAAAAAAAAAAAAAAAAAAATAAAAAAAAAAAAAAAAAAAAAAAAAAAAAAAAAAAAAGGAGAACAATAAGTGAAACATATAAGAGACGAAAAGTGA